>JAGPOY010001617.1:0-16792 GCA_018983105.1 Silene uniflora
TATAGTCGATGTTGGTTAATTTCTAACAATTTTTATTTGGTTAATGCAAATGGGAGATCGAATATTAACAAAGATAATAAAGCGATTAAGTTGTTTACGTACCAATGATTCGTTTTCCGTCATGCTAATTAACGTTGTTAATTGTTGTTGTTGGTTTTTTTTTTTAATTTAGTTGGTTTTTAGTGTAATTTGAGAGGAAATTGTTTAGAGAGAGAAATTGTTGTAAATGTGCGAAGGGCAATATCGTCTTTTGGAATGAAAAACGTCGACGATAGTTACTAAAACGTCGACGATATAAACTAATTGGGTTTAGAAGGGTACACTTCTACATACTGTTCACAGTGCACTTTTAGTAATAAAGTAAGTATTCACCATGCACACGTGCATTTATACAAAAAATATCATATGGTTAGAACTTACTTCTAGAAGTTAGAGCTACTTAGAAATACAAATGCAAAGTTTCTTCCTAAAAACAAAAAAAGAAATACAAACGCAATACACATCTATCTAGGTTGGAATAGTAGCTGAACTCAAGCAAATATATATAGCCTAAGACGACAAGTATATAGTTGTATCAGCTTATACTCCGTAAATTCTTACTCCTATATGATACTCGTAGTACAAATTAGTCGATTAACATTGAGATTGTTGGTTGTCGATACATTTCAAGGTTATACTTGTATAACATTTGACAAAAGTAGAACGAAAAGTTTGAGTTGTCTTAACTTAGACGATTTTTAAGCAAGAAGTAGTGATTAAATTCCGCTACAAAACCGTTATTACATAGTGACAAGTGAGTTAGACGTAAGAGTAGGAGATTTGGGAGAAGAAAGAAAGAGGGGAAGGGAGGAATTGGGGGAGGTATGCCGTATGCCAACTGCCAAGTGGAGGGAGGTTAGTTTAGTTAGGTAAAGCTATTGAGTTTGAGTGTGGGAATATCGCTCTTTCCCGTAGACAAGCTCACGGGTGTCCCGCTCTTTCAAATCTGGATTCTTTATCTTTTTTGGACGTCTTGTATTTGTTTTCTTCTATCTAAATCACTAAATTCTCATAAATATTAAATAGGTAAGTTTGTGTCGAGTCAGTTCGAGTGTGTCGAGTCAGTTTATATGAAAATACTTTGAGATTGATCACTTCTAGAATTGCCATTACAATTTGGTTAACCAGATTATATATAGCCATGGAGGTAGTGACTAGACCTGTCAAAACATGACCCGGCCGTTAAAACACAACCGTCCCGTCTTTAGGATCAAAGATCCGTAAATTTTGACTTGCGACGGGAAATGACTCGTTATTTTAGGGTCGAGACCCGACTCAATGGATTAAAGATAGATTAAGAATATTATTAAAATAATAATAATATTATATTATATTTGAAATACTAAATATAAAAATAATATTTTTAATATTTTTAATTAAAAAATTAATTTTATATATTTTAAATCATTAAATAATAAAATAATTACTAAAATAATGAATATAATAATCTTATTAATATTAAATAGGATTTAATTTTCAAAAGTATGAAAAATGATAAAATAAAAGACGTCATTAACTTTATTTTGACCCTAATCTGACCTGAGATCCATATTTAACTCGACCTATATTCTGACCCGACCCGTATAACCTGACACGCGACCCCAACCCGCCCGACTCAATTGACAAGTCTAGTCATGAGTCATGACTATGATGGTGTGACTTCATTTAGCACCATTTTGAGATTGAGTCATTTTTAAGATTGATTGAGTGGGTTTTTAAGTTTACTTAATTTGAATCAAACCTGCAAATAACAAGTCATCTAAAGGCACGTAAAGTTAAATTCCGAAAGTAGTCAATACGGCATTTTCATATGGATCGAATTCGATGCCAATTTAGTTTTATTAGGTCGAATTAGTCCAATCCATCCATGTTCTTCTTTGGACTTTTAGTTCCGTCATAATTCACAGACTATTTGAGATGGGTACGTGTTTTGAAACCCGGCAACAACGTGGAGTTTAACTTATTTGAGGAAGGGCATATCTATATTCCGTTCATCGGCCCACAATGTTGGAGATCAGTCTATCGCCAATTCGCCATACAATCTCTCCACTTCTTCTATACCTCACGAAATGTTTGCTTTCTTCAAGGCACTTACTTTGCATTTGCGTTGTATACTACTCCCTCCATACCTCACAAATGGTGACATGGTAAAAAAAACGGTTTTTAAGAAAATAGGGTAAAAGTAAGGACAAATATGGAAAGTAATGTTAGGTTGGTGGTGTAGTAGTTCGGTTAAAATATTGTTAAATATTGAGTTGGTGGGGATTAATGGGTTATTATTTGGGTGGAAAGTTTGGCCCACTAAGGGTATAAGAGTAAATAATAGGCTATTTATGGTATGTAACCATTTGTATGGTACGGCCGAAATAGACAAGTGTAACCATTTGTGTGGTATGGAGGGAGTACTCCGTATTCATTGTAGATTTGTATGAGTATATATAAAATTAAAATTAAAAGAAGTTTTAACTTTTCAATTCTTTAGTTTAATTTGTGTGGCGGAGCCGGATCTCAAAAAGTGGGGTAGCGGAGAAACATAGAATTCTATCATAAAATAACCAAATTGTAGAATCTCTTATTTACTAAGTGGATAGGTGAACTAATGTTTTTTCCCTCCAAAAAACATCTTACTAAATAAGGAAGTTAATCACAATTAAATTCATTCATTAAATAAGGAATCTACTTATATATTATACTTATAATTTATTTCATTAATTTATAACTTTTCATTAAAATATAATCCGTATCTTACATCAAACTATTTTAAACTATAATATTTTAATTCAATATTAATAAAATTTATACAAAACTATAAATTGTTAAATAGTTTACTAATGCTATTACTTGAGGGGGATTTGACCTTACTACGTATCAAACAATACCTAATTTTGTTTTCGCAAAAACAAATGAAAACAAAATTGAGATAAATTGAAATCATTGTTTTAGAGTATAAAAAATATTTTCTTTAGATGAACTTTCAACTCATAACTAAATTCTCTTAATCAATTTTAGTTTCAACTTTTTTTCCTCCAAATTATACAAAACATACTGACGAGTAATACGAACAATTATAGACACTACTCCCTCCGTACCACACCAAAGGTAACGTAGGGAAGAGTGGAGTATTTAAGAAAAGGTGGTAAAAGTAAGGGTAAAGAGGGAAAAAAATAGGTGGGGTATGTAATTGTGGGTTTAATTGTGGGTTGGTAGGTGGAGTATGTAGTGGCATTTTGTGTAAATATCAAATGAGTAAGAGGATAAATTGGTAATTTTGTGGGCCAAATAAGGAATGTTACCTTTGGTATGGTACGTCCGTTTATAGTAAGTGTTACCTTTGGTGTGGTACGGAGGGAGTATTATATAGTTAATTTATTTAAAAATATAAAGACTCTATATATACCGTGCATTTATTGCACGGGGTCTAAACTAGTTGCTTAACAATTTTTGGAGTCGGGGGTAACATATGTAACCCATTGTTACTATGTACCTCCGCCCTGGGACATTATACTCGATATATTAAACATTTAGCATTCACATGAGAGTTATTGATGAACATTTACACATAGAGGCTTTCCAAATTTAAATCGCGTGTTCGGATAGTATTTGAGAAAAGAAAGGAATAAATGGATTTCTTAGTTGGGATTTCAGTCAAATCTATACGTTTTCGTTTCCAGTTTGTACCGCTTTTGTGTCCCATTCTATGTCTCCACTCCATACAAATCTTGACACATCACATGTTGCAAATAAAAAATGTATCACAAATATGCTAATGTGTCAAAACGTGTATGAAGCGGGACATAGAATATAACACCAAATGGGACAAATGATCTTCACTGAATTGCTAGCTCTTCTAGTTGAGAGTTATTTTTTCTCTTTGTATATTTTTCAAAAATACAACTCGCTCAGTTATTGTCTTTGTATAAAAAACAAACATCAACACATACCGCAACAAAAGGAGTGCTAACTTTCAATCACGAAGAAAAATCATAAAATTTTGCAAGCGATACCAAAAAAAACCTGCAATTATTAGCTTCACGGAAGCAACAATTAAAATCACTGTAGAAGTACAAATGTCTAATTTAATATCTTCAATTATACCGCCAACTTTGAAAAAAACGCGTAAAATAACACGATTTCATCACAAGTTCCAGGGCCAAATTGACAAATTGGTAAAAAAAGTAAGGGGTTATGGACAAATTGGTAAAAAAAGTTTGTCTTTGGACAAATTGGTAAAAAAAAAATGATGGGTTGGACAAATACACCAAAAAATAAGTAATCGTCCAAATAATTAATGTGTAATCAGTTAATTACCCAATTCAGGGACTGTTTGTTAGTCGGGGTATGTTTCAGGCAGCGGTGCTTGTTGGACGAATCTGGTTCAGAGTAAGCGAGTAGGTTATTTCGAGTTGGTCTTTTTCGGGTAACAGTGTTTGCTGGTTGGGTCTATTTCGGGTTAAGCGGGTATTGAGGTTATTTTGGTCCAGTTCATTTCCGGGCCAATAATTAAGAGTGAAAAAAGTGTATTTTAGATTATTACCTACTTACAATTTTGTTTTAATGATTAATTCTTTATTACAACGTAAATAATATTAATTGTAATTTCATATGGTCAGTTAGAGTTATGTTTATCGGGTCATTTTCGAGTTGGGTGCTTCCAGATTGAGTTCTTTCGGGACGGGTTACATGTCAACAAAGCTTGGGTCATGATCGAAGGGATTAATTCTGATTCCGAGTCATATTCGGATTCCCAAAAATGCAATATCTTTCATGAACTAAAAACTAACCTAAATTAAATGCAACTCACCACTAACCTCTTGCTCCCCGAAACATCCCCGTCCAATAAACAGACCCGAAATTCGGTAAGTAACTAATTACACGCTAATTATTTGGATGATTACTTATTTTTTGGTGTATTTGTCCAATCCATTATTATTTTTTACCAATTTGTCCAATCCAACATTTTTTTTTACCAATTTGTCCAAAGACAAACTTTTTTTACCAATTTGTCCATAACCCTTACTTTTTTTTACCAATTTGTCAATTTGGCCCAAGTTCCAGATACACAAGTCACACAAATACAGGTAATCACTTGAAGTTTTGGTACCCATTAGTCCATCAATGTCCCCCTATTTCCGTTTAGGTCCTTTCATTTTCCATACAACTATTGCACTAATCGTAATCCACTAATTATTTTAACGTAAAAATTAACCCTTGATTTAATATCTTAAGAGCAACTAAAAGTCTATAAAATGACGATGTTAGCGCGTGTAACATCGGACCAATTAAAGCCGTAAAATTGGCAATTAATCTTAATTGATAAACAAGTAGCCAACTTGTAAGACTAAGAAAACAAGCAGAGGAAAAGGACGACGAAAAATAAAGAGGAGAAGAGCATGAAATATGACACCAATTGTAAAATGATGTGTAGTAAATAATACGGAGTAGTAAATATGCTAATTAAGGAGTATTGATATTGTGTAAATGCTAAGTGAATGAACGGATGGAATAGGAAGTGATTAGGGAATAGGAAGTGATAGCTATTCTAGGCGTTGGAGTTGTTCATGTATATAAGTCCCAGTTGTAGAGTACAAAGTGAATACAATAATTCAATTCTGCTTCCCTTTCTTCTCTGTTTTCACTTCTTTATGGTATCGTGAGCCAGAGTTTTTTTTTTTTTTTTCAAAATTAAAATCATCAAAATACAAAGAGCTATGACAGGAGGCAGCGATAATAGCTCGAAAACCAAAATCATTTCTCCAAGTTCTCCTCTTTACCTTCATCCGTCTGACAGTCCAAATCTCACCTTAACACAAATCGTTTTTGATGGCGATAATTACGACTTGTGGGCACCAGCTGTAAGGAATGGTCTAGATGCCAAGAATAAACTGAGCATTGTTGAAGGAAAGTTCAAAAGGCCAATCGTCGAGAATGAAGAAGACGATGTTGAGTTCATTGCCTGGAGGCAGTGTAATGCCATGTTGAAAGCATGGTTGCGGAATGTAATTAATCCAAAATTGCATCCCAGTATAGCCTTTGAACAGACAATTTCAGAAGTTTGGGAAGAATTAAAACATCGATATACTGCTGGAAACGCACCACGGGTGCATCAATTAAAGGGAGATCTTGCTGAATGTAAGCAAGGGAGATTGTCAGTAGTCGAGTACTATACAAAATTGAAGACGATCTGGGACGAGCTAGCAAACTATAGCAAAATACCAGATTGCACTTGCGGAGCGGCAGTGGCGATAGCCAAGGAAAGGGAAGAAGAGAAGGTCCATCAATTTTTGATGGGTCTCAACAGTACTTTGTATGGTCATGTTCGTACCAACTTGTTAATGGAGGACCCCATAACGAATCTTTCAAGGGCTTACGCACTGACTCTCCGGGAAGAAAGACATTCCAGCGTCACAAAAGGTAAAGAGGAAATCAATGAGGCGGCCATGGCAGCTAGGTTTGTTGGCGGAGATAGAGAAAAAGGAGGTTATGCAGGAACAGAACAGGAAAAAGAGGAGACATCATCAAAACCCAAGTGTGGATATTGCAAGAAACCGTATCACACAGAAGAATTCTGCTATGACAAACACGGGTATGAGAATGTGAAAGCTAGAGAAAGAGGAAGAGGGCGACGCGGAGGCTATGGTCGTGGGCGCTCACAAGGGCGCTCACAAGGGCGCGGACGACAAGAAGACTATCAAGTGAATGCCGTGGGAAGTACAGTGGGAGCAAAAGAAGGTGAAAGTTCAAATAAAAATCTGCCTTTCACAAATGAAGAAATTGAAAGGATCCGAACTTTGCTCAATGCTAGTCCCGAAGGTAGTGACAAGTTAGCAGGTAAAACTATTAATCATAATCAAAACTGGTTAATTGACAGCGGAGCGTCACACCATATGACGGGAAGAAGAAACTGTTTAACAAAGAATTGGACTGAGAGCGAATCGTTTATCAGCCTCCCTGACGGTCGCCGTGTAAAGGCAAATGAGCATGGTGAAGTGGTTTTGAACAAGAATTTTATTCTAAAGGACGTTCTATACGTTCCTACTCTTACCTGTGATTTGATCTCCGTAAAACAACTCATTAGTGAAAACGATTCAACAGTAACATTTTTTTCTGATCATTGTGTGATACAGGATCGAGTTACGAAGACGGAGATTGGTAGAGGTGAGCATTGTGATGGGGTTTATTTCTTTCGTGCAAATAAAACGGAGCAAGTTGGAAGGATGTCGATGACTAAAGAAGGGGAATTGTGGCATCGACGACTTGGGCATCCATCAAGTAGTAAATCGTCTTTTTTTTCTACTTTAATTGGTTACAATTTAAATTGGAATGCTAGCCAAGTATGTGACCCTTGTTGTAGGGCTAAACAAACACGTTCAGTTTTTCGCCTCAATCATAAGCGTTGTGATACTTTATTCGGTTTGATTCATTGCGATATTTGGGGAAAATACCACGTTGCTAGTTTGTCTCGTGCCCATTATTTTTTGACCATAGTTGATGACCATAGTCGGGGAGTATGGATATACCTTATGAAAGAAAAAAGTGAGGCCGGAAATTTAATGAAGATTTTTTGTCAAATGGTTAAAACACAATTCGGAAAATGCGTCAAAATAATACAAAGCGACAATGGAACCGAACTTTTATCTGGGGCTATGAAATGTTATTATGAGGACAATGGGATTTTATTTCAAACTAGCAATGTTGATACGCCCCAACAGAATGGGAGGGTTGAGAGAAAACACCGTCACATTCTCGAAAAAGCTAGAGCATTACGATTTACTGGACATTTGCCTTTGAAGTTTTGGGGAGAATGCGCTTTGACAGCTGCGTATCTTATTAATAGGACACCGACGCCTTTACTTGGAAATAAAACCCCGTATGAAATATTATATCACAAGAAACCCGATTTGACCAACTTACGAGTATTCGGGTGTTTGTGTTATGCTCATAATAAGGTGAAACCACGAGATAAATTTGCAGAACGGGGAAAGCGGTGTTTATTTTTAGGGTACCCTCACAACAAGAAAGGGTGGAAAGTCTACGATTTGGCTGAAAATCGGTCATTTGTTTCAAGAGATGTAAATTTTTTTGAACATGTTTTCCCTTTTTATACTCCTGTTGACTCGCACAATCCCACTGCTCAAAATAAATGTATCCCCGAAGAATTATTTGTTGAAAACGAAATAGAAAACACACCACAGCAAGACCTTGAAAACTTGAGGGTTGAAGAGTACATTAATACCGATATCAATCGAGAAATAGACAGAACAGGGGACCTAAATAAGGAAGCAGGGGGACCTGATATCAGTACAGGGGGACATGATGCAAGCACAAATTCGGAGCATGCCATGGCTGAGACAGAGCGCGAACTGGTACCGAATCACCCCGAAAATATGGGTACTGAAATTTTAGGGCGAGGAGCAAGAGAAAAACGAGAGCCCTACTGGAAAAAGGATTATTATTGCAAGTCTACACGGATTGAAGAACCAATCACAACTGCTCATCTCGACCGATCAAAATCTTCGCAATCAGGTACTCGTTATCCTATGGCTGACTATGTTACTGTGAATTGTTTCTCTAACCATCACAGAGCGTACCTGGGCAAGATCGATGCCATTCGCGAACCCACCAGTTACCATGAAGCAGCAAAGGCAACTGAGTGGCGAGAGGCAATGCATAAAGAAGTTGCAGCACTCGAAGCTAATGGGACATGGAAGGTAGTGACTTTACCACAAGAAAAAAAACCGATTGGGTGCAAGTGGATATATAAGGTGAAATATAAGGCGGATGGGACACTTGAACGCTACAAAGCAAGGTTGGTAGCTCAAGGTTTTACGCAGGTAGAAGGTGTTGATTATCATGAAACGTATGCGCCAGTGGCAAAGATGACAAGCGTGCGTTGCTTATTAGCTGTGGCAGTTGCTAAGAAATGGATTATCGATCAATTGGACGTGAACAATGCCTTTTTACACGGTGATTTAGACGAAGAAGTGTATATGCGAATCCCACAAGGCTTTGAACGAAAGGGGGAGAATAAAGTTTGTCGATTGTTGAAATCAATTTACGGGTTAAAACAAGCCTCCAGAAACTGGTTTGCTAAACTCACAGAATCGTTAAAAAGATATGGATTCGTTCAATCTCTTGCTGATTATTCGTTATTCACCTACAACAATGGAGATGTTTTTATCGGGGTTCTAGTCTATGTTGACGATATGATCATTGTCAGCAATGACAAAGTTGCGAGCCTGAAATTTAAAACATTCCTCGACACACACTTTGGCATCAAAGATTTGGGAAGATTGAAATACTTCCTAGGAATTGAAGTGGCACATGGGAAAAAGGGACTATTTCTCAATCAACGAAAGTATGCGTTAGGGATAGTCGAAGAAACTGGTATGAGTAGAGCAAAACCGGCATACACGCCCATGGAAATGAACCATCAGCTAGAACTAGCGAATGGGTACTTGCTCAAGGATGCTATGAAGTATAGAAGATTGGTTGGGCGTTTAGTTTATTTGACAATAACTCGGCCAGACTTGGTATATTCCGTCCACATATTATCACGATTTGTAAGCAATCCGAGAAAAGAGCATTGGGATGCTGCGTTGAGAGTAGTCAGGTACATCAAATCTGAACCAAGCAAAGGAATATTTCTCAATAAAGATTCAGATTTACAATTAGAAGGATATTGCGATTCGGACCATGGGAGATGTCCGATAACAAGAAGGTCCTTGACCGGATATTTTGTCGCACTCGGGTCATCGCCTATCTCATGGAGGGCAAAAAGACAAGCAACGGTGTCAAAATCGACGGCAGAGGCGGAATACCGTGCCATGGCAAGTGCAACAAGTGAGCTAATTTGGCTCAAATCCTTCTTGGCGTCATTGGGTATTTTTCATGTGAGACCAATGAAATTACACTGCGACAATCAAGCGGCAATTCATATTGCGAAGAATCCAGTGTTTCATGACAGAACAAAACACATAGAGATCGATTGTCATTTCATTAGACAACACGTTGTTGACAACACAATAAAATTGATGCATGTTCGTAGTAAGGAACAAGTGGCAGATTTATTTACCAAGGCACTCGGGAGTGAGGCATACAACCATCTACAGCGCAAGTTGGGACTCGGTTTTCCAGCAGTCCAACTTGAGGGGGAGTGTAAAATGATGTGTAGTAAATAATACGGAGTAGTAAATATGCTAATTAAGGAGTATTGATATTGTGTAAATGCTAAGTGAATGAACGGATGGAATAGGAAGTGATTAGGGAATAGGAAGTGATAGCTATTCTAGGCGTTGGAGTTGTTCATGTATATAAGTCCCAGTTGTAGAGTACAAAGTGAATACAATAATTCAATTCTGCTTCCCTTTCTTCTCTGTTTTCACTTCTTTACCAATTTATATAATCATGATTCATGAATGACTTCACTAGGCCACGCCTGTTTTCCTTATCCCGAATCCGATTCGCCTTTAAGGATGGTATTGAATCGGTGAAACAAAAACTCGATATGTTCATCTTAAACCAGCCTAGAAGTAGACTTGGCAAAACAGACCCGACCCAACCTAACCCGGCCGGAATTCTTGCAAACTCAAACCTGAATTGACCGGATTGAACCCGACTTGATTGGACCCGGCCGACTAGAGTTATAGTTACTTCTCTTTCACACTGATCTTCTAGTTTATTCATGTTTAAGATGGCATATTGATTTTTTGCATGGAGAAGTAAAAGGAAAAGTAAAAAGAAACATAAAACACATCACAAATCCTTGTTTAAACCGGAAATATCTGTCTTAAACAATAAAACGGATAAAATAGGTGGATAGACGAGACGATTAGGAGAATGTTTAGGGCCAATTCTTGTACCATCTATTTATATATGGCTAGTATATGATCTGTTTTACACTTAAGAAGGTTAAGAAGGATACAACTAAACCCAAGTGCCAACTTAAACTACGTAATGGAACAGAAAATCCGCACTAAAAGATACATTTCCCTTAGATTTTTTTTTTGAAGTTAAATTTTTGGGTTTCGCTATTGCTATCCTTGCTAATAGCTATCCTTGCTAATAGCTATCCTTAAGGACATCTTAGAAAACCAAGTTTAGAAAGGACCATTTGATATTTCAGTGGCTCATTGATAATTTGGCCCCTCAAAGATGAAGCCAATTGAGCTCAATCTATAGGTACCCTTTCAAAGATAACAGCCTCAAAATTAAAGGGCCAATTGTATGATCAACTTTTTATTATGACTCATTTTTTTCTAACCACGAAATTTTCAAGTGGAGCCTGGTATTAAGCTTGTCTTGACTTTAGAAGATGTCAAGTCGAGCACCCTCCATCCAAATATTGATTTGGTTGGTCACCACTTGATTGCGAGCCGACTAAGTTAGGAGTCTCGTCTATCCACTGACCGAGCCAGGATTCGAACTTGACGTGGGCAAAAAATTATAGTGAGGACGAACATGTAATGGACATTATTAGCGGAGCCAGGAAAGAGGGGCGAAAAATTTCAGTGGGGCCGAACGGGTAATGGTATAAAAGGAGCTCGAAAAATTTCAAAAATTTTAACTAAAACCTTAGCGATTTTTATCCGCGAGCGGGGACGAGCGCCGCTACTAGCCCCTCTGTAGCTTCACCTACAAGGTAAAATCGGAAAAAGTTGAAAATTTCCAATTAAAATTTTCTTCTTTTGAAGGAGAGCGTGGGCAAGTGATCCTGCTAACCTTCCCATAGCTCCACCACTCGGTTTATCCATTAGTATTATCGCTATTTTCTCTCTAATCAATTTCAAAAATAATTCATTCTATGATAAATTTTATTTTTTTCTTGTCGAGGGACTCTTCTTCAAAATACTATAGACAATTAAATAAGTGAATTTCTTGACAGGAGATGAGACTCGAAAGCTCACAAGTGAAACCAACCAATTTTGGGCGATACAAACTATTTTATGATCTAAAATATACCGATGATTTCTAGTTGAATGGACATTTAAGTTAAGAGGAAATTGTTGATTACAGCCTTTTATAAACCACTTTTCGTAAATTACAGCCTTATATAATTTTTTTTGAAGATTACATCCATAATATCACTTTTCTTTGAAAATTGCACCACGATGACGTTTCCGGTGATTTTTGACAAAAAGTGACCAATATACCCTTGCCTATTTGTTTGCATACTTACCCAGATTTTTCCACTTAACCTATCTTTTACTTCTCTCATTCAACACCAAGTCTTCTCTTCTTCCTCACCATATTCTCTAAAAATTTTCCCAATTTTTTCCCCAAATCTTTCCCTAATTTTTATTCTAATTCATCCCCTTTATAATTCATTCACAACTGTTTATGGGGGTCGTCTAGTACATCTTCATGTGACTCGTTCTCATCTAGTTCAAACTAGTTTATACTTACCACTTCAAATTAACAAAGCTAAAAGCATCATTATTGTTAATCACCATCTTACTCATCAGACGCAAGTAGATGGCCGAGAGCTAGTTTGCTAATCTTTGATTTTTGTTCTGGGCCCACCTGAACATCACTCTCGCCCTTTCGTTTTGGCTTTTCTGGAGAAAACTGATGATTCCCCAAATTTATGATGAACCCTAATTACTTTCAATTTGGGGAAAAATTGATGATGAACACTAATTAATTTTAAGTTACAATGGAAATAATAGAATTCGAATTTAATTTAATTGATTATGATAGAATTCGAATAAAAGGGGTTGAATTAGATTAAGTGATATTAGCAAAGAAGAAATGGAGAATTAGAGAGAAGATGGAGTTGGAATTTTGATAAAGGGAAGAACATACGATGAAGGTAAGGTAAGGGGTATTTTCGTCCTAAAAAAAGAACTCAAGTAAGAAAAATTCATTTGTCTCAACTTTCCAACGGAGTAATACTTTTGGTTGTAATTTCTGATCAGAACTGTTATTATGGATGTAATCTTCAAAAAAAATTATATAAGGATGTAATTTGCGAAAACTGAAATATAAAAGGCTGTAATGTACAATTTTCTCTTAAATTAATTGGAGGATATATGAATATATGATCACTCATATAATCATATTGCATTATCTACATCTATGTTGCGCAGACTCTTCAAGATACCTCTCGTACCGGTGTCAAACACTCGACACTCAAACTTACGTACCATACTTGGACACTTCATTTTCAACCAAAAATGTGATTGACGAATCTGACACTTGGACACGAACCCGCGTCGCATAATTCTAACCAAGTCCTACAACAGAGATCTACATTCAAAAGGGGAGATAAATATTTCAGATAAGATTCCACTATTCTAGACAATAAGGCTACAAGGCAGGCCATAAGGCCATAACTGTAAGCAATATATTTTACATAGGCCCAATTGCAGCAAACATAGTACAAGAGAAACAGAATTTGAGCAGCTTAATTAGTCACAAACTCAAAACAAATAGCAAAGGAAGTTCAAATCATGGCCGTCAAAACGACGTAAATTTAAGAACAAAAGATTTTCGAATGATTACTAATTACGTAGAAATTAGTCGAAGGTAGAACATGCGGATCAAAATGTTGACGGCTTCCAAGTCTGATTCTATCAGTAGTCCATGGTGAACGAGTAACAGCAGCTGCAACAACAGGAAAATTACATTTAAGGATATTCGACGACAAAGATAAAGTACAGAAGGCGTAAAACACATCAAAGAAATCAGAAAAATGGTATACCTTATCAATGCTTATTATACCCAAGTTTCCAGCTCCTAGTGCACATCAAAGCATTCATTAGTTCAGGTTCCAAAGACACAACAGTTTCATCAGCTTCCCTTGACTCCGTGTAATATGCTTTATAAGAAGTCTCGACAGATATAGGAACAGCCAAGAAGTCGCGAGCCATCCTAGATAACATAGGATATTTTGAGCAGTTCTGCTTCCACCAGGCCAGCACACAGAATTTCTCGGTCACTGGTATGACCGGCTCTGTCAAATACAAATCCAGATCTGAGTTTTGGGGTTCTTCAGTTGGTCCCACATAGCCATCATAGAGTGTACGAATAGTTTGCAAAACATAAATAGCCTTTTCATCATCACCATTACCAAGATTCGGAAAACAAGACTCGATTAGTTCCATCTTGTGACGAGGATCCAAGAATGCGGCAATTGCGGGCATTAGGAACATGTCATTCCAGTACTTATTCAATGTCTTAAGCATTGTCTCGGCCAAAGCCTTTACAAATACATCTGAACTGGTTGCCTCTTGTGTTAGATAAGTCCGAATCTCTTGGAGATGAGGTAAAAACAGATTAGCTGTTGGCATCTTAGCTTTGAACAATCTCTTCGTGATCTTGTAGATTTGATTCACCATTTTGCACACCCTCTTAACTTTTCCCCATTCCCCTTTCGGTGGGGGATTTCCAGAAAATACATAATGATCTTCCTTCCATTGCAGAGCCTCGCGAAGCTTAGCAATTGTATTGTACCATAAAGGCTCTGATTCTGACCATCCAAAAAACTGAGCTTCGAGGATTATTTCATCGATCATATTAAACCCGTTCTGAACCATTTGACTAATCATATGACTACAGCACTGTACATGAAACAACTGCCCATTCAATGCAAGTGCCCTCCGTCCTTGAACTTGCTCCTTCACCACATCAGTGTCGATTTCCCCACCAATGGCAAGACTGAACACTTTACCCTCTATATCCCAATCTTTGATAGAGTCCGAAACAGCCACAGTTGGGTGTTTCCATTCCGAGCCATTCACTTCACAGTAACGTAGAACCCACTTCCGTAATTTCCATTTGTCATCAATAAAATGGGCACTAAGGCACAAATACTCATGCTGCTTCCCTCGCTTCTCATACACAAGTAAATCCATTGAGAGACTAATCTGGCTACCGAGGTTGGAAAAGACTTCTTTCACCTTACTGTGTTCTTCCTCGTACAATTTCAAGCATTTCTGTTTAACGGACTGTAAATCCAAGTAGGCAAGTACGCTAGGATTGAAGCCATCCATCAAATTCCCGAAATCATTACAAAACTTGCCTGGTGCCACACTCTCATAGCATACCAGTTCCGCTAGATACTGACGAGCTTTTTCACCTTGGTTCTCATCAACTTGGTTCACACTAGACATGTCTTCCTAAAAAGTACCGGAAACACTACCCGAGTTAGCCCTCATCCATAGTCCATTAACAACATGACAAAAGACACTGTCATGACTTACGTTTAAAAACATACGAAAAATGAAACACTCTTGAAATCACATTTATGCGATGATATCATGCTTTCTTACACAATCTAGTACGAAATACTGGTATATCAATGTCTAATTCCAGAATTGTAAACAATCACAAAACAATTTAGAAAGTTATGGGCACAAAAGGCCAAAAGGGCTACCGTGATGCTATACATATCCGTTATACCTTGTTCTACAGCTTGACGATAATCTACCATTTGTTAGACAAGAGAAAATCACCCATTCTACCATTGTAAAACTATTGTCTGACCTTGATTGCATAACAAATTATACCGTAATCTCCTCTAACACAATTATTAGTAAAATATGTTCAAAAATCCCTGATGGACAACACATGATTAAACTTTCTACTCATTATATGGTTGTAACAACTTACGCGACTATGAGAACTTGAAAGCTACAAAAGTTTGATGTTCCGTAAATCGTAATACCTTTAAAATTGAAAGGGGTTTTGAGGCCCTGAAAACATTTAAGAAATGCGACTAGGGGAAGAATGCTATGTTGCTCAGACTCTTGAATATTACTTCGTATACCTGTGTCGGACACTCGAACACTTCCTTTTGGACCAAAAACATGAATTTTTTTGCATAAAATAGACGAATTCGACACTTATACACGTACCCGTGTTGGATACCTCTAACCGAGTCCTAACAACATAGCAAGAATCACTTAAGCAATGAATCACTAACAAAAGGCACCCTACTTAGCACCAACAACTCAACAAGGGACTATTAACAAAAAGAAAGCATAAAAATGCAGAACAATTAACAAATGATCCCGCCAAATTACAAAAAAAATACAAACCCTATAAACTTAAACGGCGCAAATATTGAAAAATCTTGTGGCGATGCTACCTTGTACGATTGAAATCATTCATAAAACTCCCAACCACTTTGTTTTAGCAATACAAAGAAACGGTTTCCGAATGGCCCGAAACAAAAGGGGGTCGAGAACACAATACAATAAAAAAAAGCGCAACCACTTTACAGAAACTAATTTACAATGCAATTACATGGAAATTAATCCATCACCATAAGAAAATACTCCTAAATGAACTAGATGTGCTTCAAGGTAAAATCTACTTCCTCCTATTCGGAATAACTGTCTCATTTGTTGAATATATGTAAGTGAAGTATTTTAATAAAATGGGACAGTTATTCCGAATGGGAGGGATTACGTCATTACGAGTACTTAAATCTAACAATAACCAATTAATTTCTCAACACAACGTATGATACAAACGATTTAATTAGAAAATCAGAGAAAAAAACAGAGGAATTTCTGAAGAGTTTATGGATTCAAGTACCTAAGAGGGGGAGGGGGTGAATTAGGTACTATTTAAAAATTTCAACTTAATCTTTATCGAGTTAAAGTAAGTTGATTCCCGATGTTGGAGTTAAACGAATACATCAAATAAATTAAGTAATTAGAAGTGTATTGAAGAGTAATAAGCGTGCTGAAATCTGGAGATAACAATAAGCCTGACTGTTACTTGGTTCGTCTCAGTATTTGGAGTAAGG
>JAGPOY010001618.1:0-16787 GCA_018983105.1 Silene uniflora
ACTGTGAACGTGATGAATAAACATGATCGTTTTGTATATTTTTTTTTTGCTCAAGATACCATGTGAAAGTTGGAACAAGATGAATTGGGAAGATAATAATTAATCGATTCATACAACAAGCTGCGTACAACCTTTCAATATATACAAAGGAGGTAATCCACTAAACTAGGTAACAGAATAACAATCGTCTAAACTAGGTAACTGAATAACCAATGACCCTAAATACACGATACATATCTTACCAAATCTCTCAACAATATACATCCATATCTCCTAATAATATACACAAGATATTTGTTATTCTAACACGCTGCAAAACATTGTCAACCCAAGCCACAACACTACCGCCATAATCACACATGAGAGCCTCCTCCTCCATACCTCCCACCTCCCACGGAATCTGAGCAAAGGGGAAGCCCAAGAGCGCATGAACATCACTCTCGATCTCCCTCAAACACCGCTGGCAAGTCGGGTCAGCATCTTTGACTCGTTTTTGAACATTTAGTCCATACGGAAGCGCTCCTGCACAAGCTCGCCACACAAAATTTTTAATTTTCGGGGGCAGTTTTTGGCGCCAAAGATGGGACCAGAAGCTAGAACTCGAACTGGAGCCAACATCACCCAGTTCAAACCGCTTAGAATTACAAATAAAGTGATAACCCGACTTCACAGTGTAAATGCCATTTTTTGTATGAGCCCATGCTAATTTATCAATCTCATAAGTAGAGCACAACGGAATACGCATGATATCCCGAACTTCGAAATCATACAAATGTTGATGCAGAAGCTTCTCGTTCCAACGACTTGGATAGCCCACAAACCAATCCGCAACCACACTATCAGCCAGACCAGTAACAGGTGACAGTAAACGAAAATTAGAATCCGACATGGCCCATTGATCATGCCAAAACCGAACCCGCTGCACATTGCCAATGATCCATTTACTACCACTTCTAAACACAGGTAATGCATCCTTTAAACTTCTCCACACAAAGGATGGATGGTGTCCAAGAGAGGCATCAAAAATATCACCCGACGGATAATACCTATCTGAAAGTACCCTTGCGACCAGAGAAAGGGGCCTCTCATACAAACGCCATAACTGTTTTGTAAGCATGGCCAAATTAAAGGACTCAAACTGACGATACCCCAAACCACCATCAGTCTTAGCACGACACATTTTTGCCCACGAAATCTAGTAAATGTGACATTTTCCCCACTGTGTCCCCACCAAAACCTCGCCAAGTCACCTTCAATTTTGGAGCATAAGATAGATGGAAATTTAAATAAACCCATAAAATAAGTAGGAATCGATTGGGGTATAGCCTTTATTAGGATTTCTCTACCCGAAAATGAGAGTAATTTTTCTTTCCACCCCTTTAATTTCTTCCAAATTCTCTCCTTAAGAGGATTAAAGGCAGCTGTTTTTTTCCACCCCACAACACCCGGGATTCCCAGATATTTACCTAGTAAAGGAACAACAGCAGTATCGAGCACTCCCTGAACCACACTTTTAGCAGCCTCACCAGTACTTGGACTAAAAAACAATTCAGACTTCTGCAAATTTAAACGTTGTCCCGATGTTTCTTGATACAAATCCAGCACCACCTTAACAGTCTCTGCATTCTTTTTATCAGCACGACATAAAATAAGCGAATCATCAGCAAAAAATAAATGTGAAACACTAGGAGCCCCCGACAGATACGAACACCGTAAAGATTTCTCCGATCCACCTCCCTTGTCAACAGCCTAGAGAAAACATTAGCACAAAGAATAAAAAGGTAAGGCGAATAAGGGTCACCTTGGCGCAAACCCCGTCTAGGACGAATAAAGTCAGATGGGACTCCATTGAGGAGAACAGCCGACCGAACCGTCCTAACACAATTCATCGTCATCTCCACCCATTTAGATGCAAACCCCATCCGAACAAGAACCTGCTCCAGAAAGCTCCACTCAACCCGATCATACGCCTTACTCATATCAAGTTTCAAAGACATAAACCCATTTTTCCTTGATTGTGAGACTTTATAAAATGGAAACTTTCGAAAGCCAAAATAGCATTATCCGCGATAAGGCATCCCGGAATAAAAGCGCTCTGTTCCACTTCAACCAACTCATCCAAAAAACCTTTGAGCCTTCCAACAAGTACCTTGGAAATTAATTTATAAATAACATTGTAAAGGGAAATGGGGCGAAAATTAATCAACTCAGTAGCATGCTTAACTTTTGGAATTAAAACAATATGGGTATGGTTAACAACGGTCATATCCTCCCTGCCATCCAGACAACTGATCACATAATCTGCTACATCATTCCCGATAATATGCCAAAATTTTTGATAAAAATTAGCATTTAACCCATCCGGCCCCGAAGCTTTACTTGGCTTCATCTGGAAAAGAGCCACACGCACCTGTTCCCTCGTAAACGGCCTGACCAGCTCCTCATTCATAGCTTTCGTGACACAAGGCGCAAGACAAGCCAAGGCCTCCTCTACTCTACCCGGCCCAACAGAAGAAAACAAATCATCAAAATAAGATGTTACTCTATTAACATCAGACAACAATTATCAAGTGCGACCAACTTGCAATTTAAGTCCAGACAATCAAAACTTTTGTTTATATACTCCAATAATAATAACAAACATTCACTAAAGTTAAGTCTAAGTACATCTTGACTTCCCGAAATCGGGCCTACGCAAGATTAAAACAAAGAAAAGAGTCTTATGAGGTATATTAATGCCGGAAAATTGACCAAATATGTCTAGACTCTCGACATAAGTAGTTATTGAATAAAAATAAAGAAAACAAAGGTAGTTAAAAACAAAAAAAATAATGTAAGGTAGTATTTTTACAAATAGTCCTAAATATAAGGTAGTTTTTGACAAAAAAAAACCTATTTAAAACTATAAAATGCATAAGTCGCTCGTCAATTAATTCCGCTGCCTAAAAATAAAAATAAAAGAAAGATGATTATACATTGGCAGACATGTGTGATGTGTCTAGGCTTGTGTGTAGGCTTCTAGTGCATCCTTTCCATACTCTTTTAAAATCCTAAAAGGATTCTACTGTAGCCAGTACAGTAAATTTTGGGTTTTTTTCCTACTTTGCCCCTTTGTCTTTGCATGTAACTTTTGTTCTTTTTGTACATTTGTCCCTTTTTTTCCTGGTAGTTGCGTACTACTTTTTCTTTCTTTCTCTAATCTTTGCATGTGGTTTTTGTCCTCTTCTTATTCTTTTAATTTTTTCTTCTTCTCCAACCGTCTGAAGATCGAAAATTTGTCCTCTTCTTATTGTACTTGCCTGTTTGTTTCCCTTTTTTTCGATTTCTTTTTCCTTTCTTACTGACAAATATTTTGCAGCTGTTTGTGTAGCATGCCTTCCATGTGTAAATTTCTTCAGCTTTCGAATTTATGGAGATTTCCTTTTCCTGTTTATAAAGATGGCGCTTGTTTCTGTTACTGTGGGAGATGACTTTTGGTGCATGCAACTACGTGTGTGCAGCTTTGTTCAGTCTGTTCCATTTTTCATTGTTTATGTCGCTGTCTTAACTCATGAATTATTCATTTGTTTGATTTAAGTTAGGAACATTGTTGATGAATAGACTGTTTAAATATGACTTTGTTCTTGTGATTAAAATGCTTGTGTTTCCGAAGTTTATTTAGTAGGACTTGATTATATGCAACTGGTCTGGGTAAAAAAAGGCTCTGATTAAGGTTTATTAGGGTGGTGTTGGATGTTGAAAGTTGTATAGATTAAATATGACTTTGTTCTTGTGATTACAATGACTGTGTTTCCGAAGTTTATTTAGTAGGAATTGATTATATGCCACTGATCTGGGAAAAAAAGGGCTCTGATTAAGGTTTATTAGGCTGCTTTTGAATTGATTTTTGTTCTGGACAGGATTTAGGGGACCTGATATTTTGGTGTTTGTGTATTCTAATCTAATTTAGGTTTTTATTAGAGGTCATTGGACACTTCTATAAACTGTATCTATCTATGACTGCTGCTGTAGCCAGTGTTGTTTTTTCTTATTGCAATTATTTCTTTTAGCTTTGTAAGTGATTAGTACAATGTGATGAATCCCAACTGGTTTTGATCAAGTTTTTTGGTTTGAGTTACGCTTTTTGTGCCTGTGGAAGTAATTAGTTTATACCTACTAATTTTTCCGTCCATTATTCAACTGTGTGCGGTTATGGTGTTTTTGGTTTAGCATCGTCTACTTTTTTAAAAAAAAATTCCCAATAAAGGGTTAATACTGCATGCGTGTCTGCTTTACCATTTTAAATTTCTAAATTGGGATTCCGGGAAATACTGAAGTAGCGTCTTCCATGTTTTGTAGACTGATGTAATAGTGCTGATGTTAATTTGCTTTTCACTTAAGAATTTTTACGGTTGTTGTTGCTTGTAGCTGAGTCATAAAGCCATGCATGTAGTTAAGAGTGTTCGTTTTATTATGTGCGTCTGTCAAATGACAACAACACATGTCTAACTTCTTGGTTTACAAGTTCACCATATTATTGATATAGATTTTTAAGGTTTTTCAAACTACGGACATAAAACTCTGATTACCAAATTTCTAAATTGCAGCTATCGACGGATGAGGGGGAAGAATCATTCTCCCTTCGTTTTTGTTCCCTTTGATTTTCGTCAATTCTTGCTTCAACATAATCAGTATATATCTCCAATATTGTTATTTCATCTTGCTCGTCTTCTGGTCGCATGACAATTTGGCTTCGTCGAAAACAGAGGTCGCATACTACGAGCCAGTTTAGAGTTGTTTGCAGCCTCTGAAATAGGATGATGACTTCATCACTAAGGTCTTTTAATTCTTGCCGTTTCCTGTTCAGGGTTTCTGCAATAAGTGAATGACCCAACATATACATTAGCAAATCTGTTTTTGGATGTGAAACTTATACAGAAATATGCCTTACCGTTAGATACGTAATTTGCTGTTATTGCTGGTGAAATCTGGTCCCTATTTCCAATTATGAGTTGCCTGAGCCTACCTAATGTGGGATTTTCATCATTTAGTAGTCTCCAAATGGCTGCTGCATCCATGACTATATTGAGGCGCCTAAAAAGTTTGGGTGCTTCACGAACAATTGCATCAATTTTTGCTTGAATGTGTCTGACTACGAAAGCGTTTGACGCCATTTTTTCAGAGATCAAGTAGAGATGGAATTATACTAGACAGTTAAAAAGGGGGTTGGGGCAAGTAATGCGAAGATTGATGTGTGTGCAAATTCCAGAAAATTTCATCTTCAATTTATAGGGAGAGGGGTCCTGTTAAATTAATTTGCTTTTATTGGCAACTTGTACGTGTTGGTATAGAGGTGTACAAGTGTCCTGCTATGTGTTAATTGTAAATGTAGTGTGGCAGAAGTATTGGTGTTTTCCCAGTAATTTTTAAAATTGTCGAGCTGTATAGCTTAGCAATTGGACTTAGCTTTGCGTAATTGTCATTTTAGACATTTTTTAGAAATATTGGATTTGTTGAAAATTTTATGTACTTGAGGTTTGATTTTTAAAAAAAAAAAACCTTTAAATAATCAAATCATCTTTTGCATAAGGTTTTAGATTATAAGGTAGATTGGGTACAGATTTGGAACGGGTATGAATACGAAAAAAGCATAACGGATTGAGTATGGAATTTGAAATTTGGAATTTGCATTGGGGTCAGATAAAGATCAGTAATTTACTAAGTTAATGGATCAGGTTTATATATTACGAAACGCAGTTGAGCCCGATTCATTGCCATTCTACTCTCTACCTCTCTCTTTGTCTTTTTAATACTGGTGTGTTCTACTCTTCTTCTCCCCATTCCCCTTTCTACCCTTTTTCTCTTATTCTTCTCCTAAATTATTCTTCCTGTTTTTCATCTTTTACATTCTTGCAATAGGATTTTTAAGATTCATCGACTTCAACCTGCCTTTCTTCTTCCTCGGACCTTCAATTGTTTGACTGTATCACATCAAAGGTCAGTAAATTTGCCCCTTTTGTTTTTCCCACCATTACTCAGTTTATTTAGTTTCATTGCCATTTCTTAATATCCAATTTCATTGCCATTTCTATTTATAATTTGATATTGGTATCGCTTCACTTACATGTAGTCATACTGGGTTGGTGGATCTTTTTATATGCTTTACTTTTAAATGCTTTACTTAAATGTAATAATGTATTGCTTCACTTGCTTGTGTATGGTATTTCGCATCCTTATTCAATCACACTTTTGATTGTGTTTTAAAGTTTTGCATGTCAGTATCATATTATTCCGATCTTTATTGGTCAGTTTCATTATTACCAATTACATTTCCTCCTTCAGGAATATTTGTAGAAGAAATCATTCCAACAAGGAAACACGGTTCAGATTAGACACTACCATAAACAAAATCTTTTACCTCTTTTGGAAATGAGCTCTTCAAGTCTCAAATATCCTCAATTCTTCACAGTCATTCTTCCCGATCGCGGCTCTACAAATGTGGTACCTACCTTCCTCTTTTCTTTCAAATTTGTCATTTGATAAACCATATTACAAATGATGTTAACACTGCTTATATGTTCTTCATTATTGTTGTCATAGTCTTTTCCTTATTATACAATCCCTACTTGGTCGATATAGGGATTGCATTTATAACCGGTAAAACTGGTTCTAGATTAATACAACCATTTATGACTTACTCCGTATGATTCAAACATTATGATGTCATAGTATGAAGTACACCATTGCAATTCACGACCATTACTGTGATTGTGACAGATGGTGCAATTTTATAACAATGTTCACTGCATCCCAGTATAGTTTTATCTGTTGATTAATATTTATTTTTGGTATTAATATTATGTTCTTTGAAAACAATTGTACTGCCTGAACCTTCAACCCAAGGCTGTTGTTCCTTGTAAGTTATTATGTTTCTGTTACGGTTGTTGCATCTCTTTTACAGCTACAGTGAGTTGTGCTGATAATTCCACTGTTGCCCTTTTGGCCATGGATGAATAGATAATTCAAGGTTCCATACATGATTACATGCAAATCAGAGAAAACAACTGAACTGTTAATGCTGATGTGAATGGAAAACTTGAGGCTAGGTAGTTGGTGCAATTATCTCCATTCGTTACTATGGTTACTACACCCTTTTCATTCATAATTTTGTCCTCCAAAATAACAGCTTTTTATTATTTTCCTTTTTTCCACATATTTTAGAAGCATAACCCTTTTACATATATGTTATTTTTGTTTATAAGAGAATATTTATGCACATTTCTTATTGACAGAAAATCCCAGATGCTTTTGTTGAAATTATAAAGAAAGACATACCTAAGAAGGTGGTATTGAAAAACCGATCTAGTAAGATTTGGCCAGCAACAGTCAGCAAATTAGAAAATGGTTTCTACATAGAAGAAGGATGGTCCAGGTTTGTGATAGACAATTCACTAGGAATAGGAGAATTTGTCGTGTTCAAATACAACGGACACCACGTTTTCGAAGTCATCATTTTTGGGACTATCGAATGTGAAAAGGAACAAGCTGGTTGTAGTGTAAAGGAGGAAATGACTGCCGAGAGCATAGAGGCCAATAGAAGGGGAAAGGTACTATGATTATTTTTGTGGTTCCATTGTCGATCTCCACACTAAATTTCAGTTGTACACTATGCACATATATTAACTTCTAACTAATCGTTGCCATGTTAATTAATACTTCAATTATCCCAGCAATGCTTTTGATGTCTGTGTAACCCGCATTTCTCAAACGTAAAGTGTTAATCTTCAGTTTACACCTCTGTTACTGACAAGCAAACCATCTATTTCTTTTTTTTTTCCACAGGTAAAGCAGTCTCACTAATGTCGCCGATCAATACTTACAACACGGTGAACTATAAGCCAACTATCATCAGTCTCCTAGGACATAGTAGATCGGATAATGGTTTATGAAATATAAATTTGTAGTTAGTCGAAATAAGGTCTCAGCAAACATAGCTACAGTTGTGAGATTGATGTGATTTATAAGCATGTCTGTGTTACAGCAAACTTAACACAGTTCAATGGTGTAGCATGTTATATTGAATTCGGATTTTGGCATCATTTTCATATTCTCCAGCAAATGATTGACGAATTGCTAGCTCTAGATGTTTTCAAATCTCGCTCTTACTTGAAATATTTAACTAACATTGGAACTAAACAGTCCTTACCTAACAAATAACCGCCTCGCATTACACCATTTTGGGGAACTGCTGCAGTGGTAGACTTTTCTGAAATGTAGCTAAATCCTGTGATGATGTATTTACGCATAACGTCGGTCCTTGTTTTAGTCCTTACAGTGGATATGTGAAAAATGACATACAATGACTGCCGCATAGCTTCTTTACAGCAACAAATTGCATGTTGCTAAAATTGCACAAATAGCGATCAAATAAAAGACTTAAGCCTCCGTTAGTCATTTAAATGCTTATCGTTAAGGTATTTGCGCCTGAGTGTTTGAATTACAGTCAAACTGTACTCCATTTATGGGTGGGTTATTTCAGTTGCTACAAGAGTTTGGCATGAACAGTAGCCACCCCAAATTCACATGCCACCCCACTATGTTTTGTCTACCATTGCTCTTTATAAATCTGTGTATACTGTTTTTCATTGCCATTATGATTTGGTGTGTTAGTATATGATCATTTCTTCTATAATAATTAGTGAAATTAATTAGCATTTACGTTTTCCAGTTGATCCTGGAGTCTTTGTGCTGATATTTAGATTCAATGCTCTATTCAAATCCAAAGGTACTCTGTTCATTAAGTTTTTAAATTTGTTTTTGTAATTGGTTAACCACAGGAATGGCGCTGTATCAGAGCTAACTTTTGTGACGGGATTTTTTACAACTTTAACATGTGTGCAGTGCTTGTGGTTTTCTCTAATATGTTGCTCCTGATATGTATGCATGCATGCAGATTTAATATACATAGCATTTTAACTTTTTTATAATGAATGAGAGCCCCTATAATGCCTTGCATGTTAGTTATTGTTTTGTTTGTTGAGACATGCTGAAAAACAATGCTAAGGAAAACGTTTTTCCTGAATAACTATTCCATGTGATGAAAATTTCGATGAATTCGTTTTATGTAAAGTAGGAATTGTTTTCATTTTGTACAAAATGTGTGTAGGCAGATTTATTCAGTAATAACGGTTTTCTAATAGGGTTAGTTATTGTCTTATGCAGTTGATGCTACACGGTAACGCAACTGCGCATGCTAACAAGAGTAGTGCAGAGTTTGGTTCTAATCGGAAAACACAAATAATGATCCCTTTCCAGGCATTGTTGTTGCAGATTACTGAACATTTACACTTTCCTGTCCCAAAATATAAGATTTTAGATATTCAGGGAAACAATGCTATTGTGTTGGTTTTTACAAATTCTGGACCAGAACCATATACTTTTGTAGGTGG
This sequence comes from Silene uniflora, assembly GCA_018983105.1. Lineage (NCBI taxonomy): Eukaryota > Viridiplantae > Streptophyta > Magnoliopsida > Caryophyllales > Caryophyllaceae > Silene > Silene uniflora. The sequence goes on from JAGPOY010001618.1 coordinate 9,429, forward strand.
CCCGTCTGTAAGTTTAGAAAAATCCTGCGAAAAGGCTGCTCAGCTTGCTGTTTATGATTGTATGGAAAGGTTTAAAGTTTGGGTAGAGGATATATCTATTTCTCAGAGGCGGGAGTTTGAGAGGTGTGCTGGTCTATATAAGTTAAAGCGTCAGGAACTGCGTTATCTTAGTAAGGGTCTTGTAGGGGCTCCACTGATTGAACAACCACTTACAGGTGCACCTATTGGTAGTGAACCGGTTATTGTGGATTTTGTGGGTATACTGCGTTTAATTCTGAAGATGTGTGACATTGACAACTCTAATCTTCAAATTATTTCACATGGCCGGTCTAGATACACTGCTTGGATTACAATTCGCTGCACTAACTTCATCTGTGGATATAAAACATTTTATAGTGGTCGTTGTAGCTGTGTCGAACAGGCACGCAATATGCTTGCACGACGGGTAATTGACTACCTTATACCATTATATAATTTTGAGATTATAGATGCAAATTATAATCCAAAACTAACTGCATTTGCGGTTATTTTGTGCGCTCTTGAAATGGAAAGTTACCTAGCTTCGAAAGAGCGTTTTCTAGGAATGGAAGTTCAAATTGGAACTTCAAGGTTGCTACCACGAGACATGTCTTCTAAATCAGGAACCCTTGGCCTCATGATTCCTACTATAACCTCTGCTCTTGTTCCACCGAAGAAAAGACCATTTGAAAAATCGTCAATGCTAATGTCTGTTAGAAACAGAATGGAAAACGGTCAAAGGAAAAAATTCAAGCTCCCTGGTACACTACCTACAGTGGTAACGCGTACAAGACATAACAATACTACCTAGACAGTCTATCAGGCCTTAACTTCTAGGATAATGTATTTATATTGTTTCAGTTTGTATGGGTGTAAGGATAAGTAAGCTGCACAAATGTTTGGTTGTTTAGCCTAGGTTTTACTGGTTGTGTTGGACTTCTGTATATTTTGTTTTTGTTTGGTGTTTTCACACATTTTGCGGAAGTTCCTATGTATATGCGTGCAATTGCTAAAGTTATGTAAAACACCCGGGCTTATTGTGCAAATTTTGGACAGTGTTCAATGTAATTTCTGGTTGTAATATTGAATGAAAAGTTGAATGTCTATGTCCTCTGAAATCTGAGTGTTTTGAATCTGTTTTTGCTAAATATTTGAAATTGTAATTTAAACATGCTATTAGCTTATTTAGATATCATTCATCATCAAATATTTGTATACACTTTCATCTAACTAAATTTTGCTATGGCAGTTTCACATATCTCGAATTACAAATCACTAAGGTACAAAGCTAAAGTGTTACTCGCAGCTATTTTAATGGGTGAGTTTTCTAAGAGATATCCACTTTACAATATCTTACCTTATTACTATTTTAGTATTTTCTTTAAATAGGAGGATGGAAGGACACAGTCTAAGCATTGTCAACAAAAAAATTGACGACTAAAAGATTTGTATTTGACAATGTAGATACATTTCCGTATTACACAGAGACTGTGTCCATGGGAAGGCCTAAAAGAATGCGGCTAGCTCCATTACAGTCAGAAGCATCAACATCTGCGTAAGTTTTGGTGATTATAATGATTAATATTTTTCCTACTGAAAGGTGTAATGATTTGTAATTTTGGTCCTTGTATAGCGGAATGGGTGGTGTTCTTACTAAACAGCGTAAAAAACCCCGAACTAGGCATCCTATTACACCAATATACAGTAAGTCGTAGCTGTAGTGGTGATCTTTTCCTTCAATGTTTCATCTTTCTCTTATATTAACATTGCATATTCATTGTTACAATTACTTTTGATAAATATTGTTTCTTTTCTATTTCTAATAGGAGCCCCAGCAGCAACCATAGGACAACCATTGCCTCGTGTACCCTTGCGGCTGCCTTCAGTTCAACAATGCGAAAAATGCCAGGCATACAGGATTGGATTTGAGTCCAAAAACTTCTGTTGTGGAGATGGTACAATACAAATACCTAATAATGAATTCCCTCCTGAATTGGCTAGATTATACACTGCCAATACTGAAGACGCAAAGCATTTTCGAAAATATGCTAGGGCATACAATAATCTGTTTGCCTTTAGTTCTATTGGTGGGGAGTTTGATGCTGAAACACAACAAGGTATTTATGTATTCAAATTGCATGGGCAAATATATCATCACGTTCCAAGTTTACTACCAGTAGACGGAAAACCCAGGTATCTACAACTTTATTTTTACGATGGGCAACATGAGGCTGAGAATCGTGCTAATTGTTTTTCTGAACTACGACAAGATGTTATAGAAATTCTTATGCGCGTGACTCAGTATAACCCATATGCACGATTTTTACGATCATTGAAAGATGTAAGTGTAGATGAAAACACGCAAATTGTGATAAACAAAAATCCTCGCGCAGACCCAAATGTGTATAATGCGCCTTCCTCTGATAAGGTTGCTTTGATTTGGTCTGATAGTTCATCGTCAAGCCTGTCCGAAGGTCCTCACATCTCAGTGACTGGAAAGGCAAATGACAGACACAGAATCATGCACTATTATGGGTGCTATGATCCACTGCAATACCCACTCTTGTTTCCCTCTGGTGAATCTAGATGGAGACAAGGTTTGAAAAAAAAAAATGGCCCTGTTCAGCAGGTGGTCAATCAACCCATGCCACTTGTTGCTTCTGTACATAGTGTCGAGGCCCTATTAGAAGCAGAGGAGACCCGTGAGTAGATTTAATTTGTTCTGTTTTATAAATTCTATTTATTTAATTTATGTTTCTGTGTCTTCTAATACTATTGCTTTTTCATGTTTACTCAGGTACATCAGTAGCGTCTGATGAGGATGAAAGACAGATCTCCTGCCGGGAATATTACTGTTATAAGTTGCAAAATAGACCCGGAAACATGTTACTAAAAGCAGGTCGCTGCCTTCAACAATATATAGTTGACATGTATGTCAAAGTTGAAAATACTAGGCTAGACTTCTTCCGGAAAAATCAAGATACTATTCGTGCAGAATTATATCAAGGAATACTGGATACTGTCGATGTTGGAGAAAGGTGTGCTGCAAATGTTGGACGCCGGGTTATTTTGCCACCGACATATATAGGTGGACCTCGGGACCTTAAGAGAAGATATCTCAATGCAATGTCTCTTGTGCAAGAGTATAGAAAGCCAGATCTGTTTCTAACAATGACATGCAATTCAAGTTGGCCAGAAATAATAGAGCAGCTTGGCCCTGGAGAAGAAGCCCATAATCGGCCAGATATTGTCGTTAGGGTTTTCCATGCAAAGTTATTAGCTCTCAAAAAACTGATAATGGAGAAACATATATTTGGGGAAGTTGCAGCGTTTATTTACGCGGTCGAATTCCAAAAACGTGGACTTCCACACGCTCACATGTTAATCATTTTGAAGCCACCGTACAAGCTAAATTCTCCTTCTGATTTTGATAAGTTTGTGTCAGCTGGAATACCGCGTTCAGACAGTCCGAGATTATGTGCATTAGTACTGAAGCATATGATGCATGGGCCTTGTGGTAAATTTAATCCTGAATACTAATGCATGAAGAAAAAGAGTGGCATGGGTCGCTGCAAATACAATTACCCAAAAAGCTTCACATCTGAGACAACAACCAATTCAAATGGTTATCCAGAATATAAGAGATGTGATGATGGGCAGACTGCAGTAGTTCGAAAAGCTACATTAAACAAGAGGTGGGTTATACCATATAACCCTTATTTATTATCACTTTTCGACTGTTATTTAAATGTGGAAGTCTGCTCGACAATTGAAGCTGTTAAATATTTATATAAATATGTTTACAAAGGGCATGATAAGATATCTTTTAATGTTGTGAGAGGAGGTGATTCAAACCCTGTTGATGAAATTGAACAATATCAATCTGGTAGATGGGTCTACCCATGTGAAGCAATGTGGCGCCTTTATGGATTTGATCTATTTAAAACACAGCCACCAGTTATGGTTCTACCTGTACATTTACAGAATATGCAGTCAATGCATTTGAACCCAGATGAAGATTTAGAAGCAGTTATAGACAATGGCAAGCGTGCTCGTACAGCTCTTACTGAGTTTTTTTGCAGAGAATTCAAAGCGTGGTGCTGAGAAATTAACATATGGTAATTTTACCAAAAAATTCAGATGGGACAAGGGTGAAAAAAGGTGGTTCAAAAGAAAAACCAAGCTTCTGGTAATTGGCAGAGTTGTTTTTGTTTCCCCATCGGAAGGCGAACGATATTTTCTACGAATATTACTGCTACATGTCCGAGGGCCTAAATCTTTTAAAGATTTACGTACTGCGACATTTGATTGAAGAAGACAACACAGTGGACATGTGTTTAGGCGAGGCATGTCAAGTTCAGATGCCTAATGCTTTGAGACATCTTTTTGCAGTAGTCCTCATTTTTGCCAAACAAGAAACCCCGCAGAACTATGGGCGAAATACTACTCTCATTTGTCTCAGGATTTTCAACACAAATTCCCGAATGAACCTAATAAAGTAAGCCAATTAACGGCTTCATCAGTTGAAAGTTCTTTGGAAGCAATGCGCAAATCTCTGGAGTCTTTCCATTTAGAACACTTACTAGAAGTTGAAAATGATGACATTCGGAGGACAAAAGACATCATTGAGGCACTTGATGCTCCTATTCCACAGGATTGCATTGACTGTCGCGCCATGCTAAATGCTGAGCAGAAAGCGGCATTCGATGCTATAGTTTCACATATTAAAGAAGAAAGACCTGGGGCATTTTTTATAGATGGCCCAGGGGGTACTGGCAAAACTTTCCTATATAATGTGTTATATGCAGAGGTGCGCCTAATGGGGAAGATTGTTTTACCTACGGCTACTTCTGGCATAGCTGCTGCTAATCTACCATCTGGAAGAACAACACACTCCCGATTTAAACTCCCTCTAGATACTGATGTATCCTTAACATGTGATGTCCCAAAACAAAGCAGTTTAGCTGCATTAATAAGGGAGACCAGCCTGATTATATGGGATGAAGCTTCAATGGCCAAAAAGGGTAATGTTGATGCACTTGATCTACTTCTCCGAGATTTGTGCAACCCAGACCTTATATTTGGCGGAAAAATCATTGTGTTTGGAGGTGATTTTCGACAAGTACTCCCAGTGATCCCTCATAAATCGCAAAGAGAAGCGGTGGAAGCCAGTTTAGTCAACTCTTCATTCTGGGCAGAATTTATCAAATTCCGACTAACTGAAAATATGCGCGCACGGGAAGATCCTATCTACTCCCACTTCTTATTGTCGTTGGGAAATGGCGAATTGCAAACTGAAGAAAATGCGTTTGTACAGCTTCCACGCAAAATTGTTCGCCGTCCTTCACAGACTGAACCAGATCCTATAACTGAAATCACAGCCGTGGCATTTCCTGAAACATTAGCTTATTTCTAATTCTACCACATGTAGTGGGAAATTATTAGCTTAATTTTTCCTTCTGCTTTACAATTTTAGAAACATTATTAGCTTAATTTTTAGAAACATTCATAATTTTCCCTCCTGCTTTACAATTTGCAACATCTCCATACGAAAGATATTTTGAACTCTTCCAAAGACAGTGGTTATTGCTACAAATTGTTTCCTCACTTAGATTCCTGTTAAAAAATATAGAACTAACTTCCACAAAGATAAGTTCTGCATGTTTTTGAAGTTAGATTTCTTTTAAACTCACTATATTTTTTAATTACTCCCTCATAATCACAGGTGACCATTTTCCAGCATTATAATTTGCTTGTTTATTTCAGACAGGAGCCCAGTTTTTGTGCAGGTAGGCTTTTTAATTTTGTTAAATTATTAATCTATTTTTCCCAATTACTTACTCTACCAGGTTTGATTAGTTACCCGAATTATGTTGCTAATCTATGCCATATGTCATTGTTTTAAAACTGTTTAGTCAGCAGAAATTGCAGCCATCTTCACCGTTCATCACTTCTTACACCTTGCTGAGATCAAAGACGGCATTAAATAGCGTGGTTTGTATTTTGCTTTCACCTATTTCAACAAGTACATTATCGTATTGCTTTAAAGCCTCCTAATTAGAGGGGTATTCAGACTTCAAATATACCGTAAATGTTGTACCCTTGTTTGAGTTATAGTAAAGCCATTTGGAACCACCATTAGTGATAGCACCACTGGCAATAATGTCAAAACATCAAAAGCCAAACATGGGTACAACATGGCTAAGAGTTTGCAGGTTTTGATTGCAAAAATCAAAAACCAAACTGGTATTTCCTAACGCAGCAACATATACAGTACATAAATTTAATCAGCTATTTTGTTTTGCTTTAATCCAGGAGGCTTTCATGGTAACCAGATGAAGGTTTGTTAAGCTCAGGGGGAACAGACAGAGCACCAATTACCCATACAATGAATCTTTTGATTACTACATGCAAAAATATGACCATATCTTGAAAAGTACGTCTAATATATTATTCAATTAGAAAGTACACATGATTCAATGGGATGCAGTTTTCTGAACACCATCGCTATACCCAGCATCAATTCCGTAGTCAATCTTCATCTGTTTTTAACTTTTGTTGGATCATGTAATCTATTACTTTGCCCAGAAATGTTACAGAAGAAAAATTTGCAGGGAATTCATATGTATAATTAATAATTAACGCAAATTGTTCAAATCTAACAACACCTATAAATTTTCACCAATCTGTTTACAGCCGCTTATGCAATAAAACCTACGTCTCCCATTTTACAGTTTTTGCTTCAGATATGATATACAAAACGTATACCTTCTAAAACAAGACCTTCAGATTTGAGTTAGCAAACATATAACTACACCTCCTCTGTTCAACATAAGCACAACCACTCAATTAAGACATTAATATCTGCAGGTCACCATGTATAATGCATTCTGATCGTTAACTATAAAATCATGTCCACATTCAACAGTTTCAAAGATCGTTTCACTGCCATCCACAGTTGTTCTTTCCTGACATTTAAATTGAAACCAAATTTAAATTGTCCCCTTTTATTGTTAGATTCAGGTTTGAAAGCTTCAATACAGCCATAAATTATAATTAGGCTTCAAAATGTTGCAGCTTTTGTAATCTGCCTAACACTATTAATGTTGGAGCGAGTGTCCTCCACAGTTAGTGCGATGACGTTATTGCACATACCCTTGTACGGACAAGTGGGAGATTGTTGGGGCTGGTGTCCTCTACAGTTAGTGCAATAATTTTATTAAAACTCTCAGAGGAACACAAGGGCATACTATTGTATTATTATCAGTTGATCCACGTTTATCAGTAACGGTTGGCTTGCTAGATAAGTTTGACGTTACTGTCATACAGATGGCGGTGATC
>JAGPOY010001620.1:0-16528 GCA_018983105.1 Silene uniflora
TCAGGTGGTTGAGGCGTATAGAACAGTGGGTGCATGGGTGTGAAATCAGGGTCAAGGAAAGAGTATGGGGCAGGGCTTTTCTGTGAATGCTCCGCAAATGGGAAGACCGATTCATCAAAAGTGACACGACGCGAAATGACAATTTTACCATTTTATAAATTGAGACACCTATACCCACGTTGTTGTGACGGATATCCAAGGAAGACGCACCTACTGGACCTAGGAGCTAACTTATGTGGACGTGTAGAAGACATATTAGGATAGCATGTGCAACCGAAGACACGGAGATGGTCGTAAGCGAGTTCTTTAGAGAAGAGAGCGGAAGTGGCTGAGCGATAGTGAAGAATTTCTGTGGGCAGGATATTGTGTAAATAGACGGCTGCATTTAGAGCTTCTACCCAAAAGTCGGGGGGAATGGAGGCATGATAAAGAAGAGCTAAAACAAGTTCATTAATGCGACAAATCATGCGCTCAGCTTTACCATTTTGAGACAATGTTTGTGGGCAAGAAAACGGAAGACAAGACCATTAGTATTTGCGAAATTATGAAAAGACGAGTTGTCAAATTCACGTCCTAAATCGCATTGGAAGGCTTTATTTTTGAGGCCAAATTGAGTATTAATAAAAGCATTAAAGGACAGGAAACGATGAAAAATTCCGATTTATTTTTGAGCGGGTATACCCACACAAACTGAGTAAAATTATCAATAAGAATTAGGTAATATTTGTAGCCAGGTTTACTCAAGACGGGACTAATACATAAATCGTTGTGTATTATATCGAAAGGAGCACAAGTGACGGAAGTAGAGTCACTAAAAGATAAGCGTTTGTGTTTGCTGACCTGACAAGAATGACATAAGCTGGAGCTATTCTCCTTATTACAATTAATAAAAGAACGAATCTTAAGAAATTGAATAATGTTTGAGCCGGGATGACCCAGACGACTATTCCAAATATAAGACGACAAAGAGATAAGGGCAGAACTTGAACGAGGTGATGATAAAGACTCTGACGCGGAAGGCACGAGATATAATTTGCCATTACTGTCACTCCTCAGTATCTTCATCCCATTCTAAAGGTCCTTCACAGAAAAACCAAACGGGTTAAATTCAACGGAGACATTGTTATCCTTGGTAAATTGGCGAACGGAAATTAAATTTTTAATGATACGGGGCGTGTAAAGGACGTTGGTCAGATGCAAGGTACGGGTTTTGGTAGGTATGTGAGACGTACCCGAGCCCTGAACCGGAATGCGATTACCATTACCAACAAGAATAGACTGAATATTACACGCACTAGAAGGATTAGTTAACGTACCGGCATCGGAAGTGAGATGAGACGAGGCACCCGTATCCATGTACTACAGGCTAACTGTAGGGGCATGGAGGCTCATAGCTTGAAATGCTTGTTCGAGGTCAGTAGGCTTATAAGACTCAGTTTCCGCGACATTAGCTTGACCAAAGTTGCGGTGATAAGCAGCGGGACGCATAGCAGGAGCGCCATAGTGCTGAAATTGCTGCGGCGGCGGAGCCCAGCTTGGATATGTCGGATATGGACAGGGTGGAGGAGTCCACGAGTACAGCCAGGGGGCAGGCCAAGGGGTGGTGACAGCAGGAGCAGCGGAAGCAGGGGACATGCCAGAACCAGGAGCAACACGATAGTGAGGAGACTTTTTCTGAAATGATCGATTGTCGCGGCGACAATTATTCGAACCCCGATTATTCGATCGCTGTTGACTACCGCTAGAGGGGGTCTTGTTGTTATTAGTCCACCCAGAAGAGTCGTTGGTGGACGAATTTGAAACAACAAGAACAGAGGCAGGCTCCTCCCGAGCGGCTTTGCGATGTTGTTCAAGTTCGAGCATGCTGCGAGCGGCTTCAAAGGACGGCATGGTTTGATTAATATACGATGCCACGGTGTCATAGGTCGGGGGTAACCCTTGAACCAGTTGAAGTACTAAACGTTGGTCATTGATGGCGGCATCAACATCTTTCAATTGACCAGCGAGGTCACGAAGCCGTTGACAATAAGCGTCAAGAGACGGCATCGCTTCAAGTTTCAGATTACTGAATTCTTGTTCAAGGGCAGCCGCAAGTGCCCCCTTATTGTTGAGAAAAATATGCTCAATCCTTTTCTACGCAGCATAGGCAGTGGATTCGTCCTCGAGTACGCGAGGGAGAAGGTCTTCGCTTATAGTTCCATAGATTCATTGCAAGACGAGGGCATCAACCTCGCACCATTCTTTGTAGGAGTCATCAGTATCGGCGGGTAGAGGTGTGCCGTCGATGTGAGACAGAACCTTGTAGCCTCGGGCATGAAGGGTGAAGAGTCGGACCCAAGAAGCGTAGGTAACCTTCGTACCGTCAAGTACTCGAACCTTGTGCTAGATGTTAGAGACGGTATAGGCGGGATGAAGGAGCGGCTTGCTCGGTGGTATTGATTTATCACCCATAAAGGTGGCGGGTGTGAATTTGTGGCGGCGGGGATAAGGCGGCCTGAGAGAAAGGAGGTATTGCTAGGGTTTAATGTGAACCTAACCTGATACCATAGTAGTTTGTAATTCCCTAAACGGGTGTTACCGTTTCATTTCATATACAACGGAATATCAAACGTTATCAAACGTTTTCCATATACAATACCTACCAAAATATCATCCTAAAATATTTACATATTTTATACTAATAAAAATTTTCTCAACGGTATAAATCATTTATACCGGTAATACTAAAGTATTTATACAAATATCTACGGAGTATTCGGTAAAAATTGTAAGATTAAATTTCTCATGAAAACTAATTTCGTAACAATAAAATCTAGCATATTTAAGCATAATTACTACGTGAAAGGATCTCAGACAATAAAACGGTCTCATTTTGTAAAAATGACGATTTATTTATTATTATTATTATTATTTGATAAATAAATAAATAAATTTTTGTATAAAAACAGACCATCTCAGTCTTTAATTGTTATCTTTAAATTGTGGATATTTTCCGTTGAAAAAAATCGAATTTAACACCCCCCTATTTAATAATGTCGAGTAAAAAACGAGGCTCTTAAGAAGAGAGTAAAAAAAATTGTCCATTATGATAATTGAACTCGCAAACACTGTTATAGGTGATATGTATTCAAACCACCGCTCCATACTGTCAAGTCTATGCTTTTACTTGCCTTTTAAATAACTTGGTCCAAAAAATCACTAGGGGTTCAATTGCACCCCATGAACCCTCACTAAAAATGCCCCTGTTGTAGAATTGTATTATTACAACGGTTTGAAAAATAATATAACTTGGGTTGTGGTAAACTTCGTAATAAAAATATTGTGTACTTAACATTTATTTTTTTTTATTATTTTGTACCAAAAATCCCAATAAGTGCTATTAGAGCAACAACTCGATGGATAAAAGTTTTGATACTAAGTTTGAGTTGTGATTGTTGTGGCAAAGCATGATCAAGTATTGCGTGCGACTCCTGTATACAAAAAAATCCGAAAATGTTCAAATTCTCAAATGGGAGGATAAGAAGTTGTGCGCGGTTAGTACAATTCGTTTTGCTCTTGAACCCGAAAACGAATGTAGTGTGTTAAAAGAGACAAATCCCAAGGAGTTGTGGACCAGTAGCAAGTTATGTGGCATTTAGAATGCGAAGCCCTTGGCTAACAAACTATTCTTAAAGAAAGATATTTTCAAGCTCGAGATGATAGATGACGGCAATTTGAGGGACCATATAAATAAGTTCAATGACTTGTTTACCTAAATGGCAAAGTCGAGATGAAACTTTCAAGGAAGAAGATAAGGGCATAGGGCTATAATGTGGTTGACTTTTCTTCCCAGAAAGTGTCACGGTTATTACTAGTTTACTTGTGAAGAATACAACATTACCCTTAATTAGATGAGACCATTTTTTTGTTTGCTCAATTCCAAAAAATTGATGGCGTAGGCTGGTAACTGTTTTAAGCAGTTGATGATGGTTAGCTCTTAACGGTTATGGGGAAAAAGAACGTAAGAAGAGTTGAGTGTTAGACACAGAACTTCTTATTACATATGTGGGAGAAGAGATTAGTTATCTTCTTATGAAGAATGTGAAGGTAAAATAGTTACTTTCTCAAATGGTGATAACACAAAGATTTGAAGAGGCTGGTGAGGTGAAGATAAGTCTTCATGATGACCAAGTTAGAAGGTTTGGGTATGTTAGGTACATACCAAACACTAGTAGAAATCTAATTTCTTTAGGTAGATTAGATGAACTAGGTTATTATATCATTCATGTTGAGAATGGTGTTCTGGAGATCATTAAATAAGGTAAGGTGCGTGATTTTCAAAGGCAAAAAAGGTCTTAAAAAGTAACCTCATTGTTGTACCTTAGGTTTTATGAATTTAACTAGTAGCATTAGATTAGATGTTATTTCAATCTAAATATAAATAAGAGTAAACAATAAGGAGTTTGATTTAGGATGATGTTTATGAGTCTTTATGTATGTAGCTAGATATGTTATGAGTTAGGATCTTGAAAAATAGAGGTCACTGCATGTCATTGTTGGATAAGAGTGAGTGTTGTGTTTCATATCCCGAGGTTAAGCATATACTGAAATCATACCTACTAGCTAAGTGTTGGAGGATTGTATTATTATTGTCTGTGTTTTGAATAATAATACAAGATGCTTAGGCTGTGGTATATTCAATAACAAGAATATTGTGTGCTTTGCATTCATCCTTTTATATTATTTTTCTACCAAAAATCCCAAGACGAATGTTTTTCACATTTTTTTGTCATAGCTTTTATTGCTTAATTGATTCTTGTGCACTTTTTCAAATGTCCTCGTCATACACCTAATGGCAATAGAACTAGAGCGAGAACTTTAGTATATTATAATCGTCACAAGTTATGAGAGGTGAAAGCATTCCTACAACACTTGAATTGTGGACCCACACCGCCAACAGACTCACATCCACATTGAAGAGGATGAAGCATCCTCTTAGGACTCTCTATTTTCTAAGAGGATGTCCTCTTCATTGTGGAATCAATTTGGACATCCTCTTTGAAAAAGAAAGATGAAAACTTCCTCTATGAAAGACTTCCTCTATTTTTAGAGGAAGTACAGCCTAGGCCCTTGTACCCACTAATCATCCCTCATCTACCATGTGGCATATAATTTGTTTATTTTTATTTTATTTTTTGGTTATCTTAAATTTGAGAGAGGATGAATAAGGGGATCCTCTTTGATGTGAGAAAAAAATATAAGAAAAATTAGGAGGAAGATAGAGATACCGGAAATGAGGTGTCAAAAAGATAAAAGGAAACAGAGGAAATAACAGGAAGTGGACATATTTTTCAATGTGGATGCTCTATTGTAACACTCCCAATTACCCGGCCAAAGTAACTAAGAGTGTTACTATCTCGGTTTCCCCAAGTAAGGCATCAAAACTCCAATGAAGAAACAATTATTACAATTTATGATTTAAAGTCATTACAATACGAATTACATAAAAGAAAACTCATTAATACAACACGTGTCTCTAATGTAACCTGCGCCACCTCGAGGGAGGTGACTGACTAAGCTCCATCAAGTCCAAGGCTCGGCCCAATTCCTGCTCGCAATCAAAACGAGACGTGTCATCCAACTGCTCTTCATGTGACCGAAAATATCATATGAATCAACACATGCCACCACAATTAAATTCGGTGACAATTACACAGACACACACAAGTCAGTCTCATTAATACATATACACACGATTATCAACATATTATGATTTCACGACACAACACATGGACTCTACGACTCTCATCACATCTCCCCATGCCATACTCATCATCCTCCTCTAATCACAATCTCGGTGACGGCATCGCAACACAGTCTCAACAGCAGGACCGCAGCTCGAGATACTCGCATCGCAACACAAAGTACCTGAGTCTGCATCGCAACACGAACCCGGTAACCGGGCCATTAATGTGCACAATCCTCCTTGGGGGGGGGGGGCTCTAAGAAGTGATCTCAAGGCGTGAAGTCGGTGTCCCACAAACACCTCCTCACTAGAACAACACCACTCCATGTACCGCCACATCTGACACCACTAAACTCAACAACACAAGTCCACCGCAACAACCATAATAATCACGGACCACAATAACCACCATTACTACCAACCACATATACCGAATCCATTAACATACCACAATTACCAAGACACAAATAAAACACTAAAACTACATGTATTAGTAATAACTGAGTAGGAAGAACCCTACCTTGTAGCAAGACCGCACGAGCATCCAAAAGAGTCGCATACGACTCACAAGATCATCATCTCCTACATAAGCCACATAATACTATCATAAAACATCCTATAATCCCTTTTATGTAAAACCCCTTTTTATCCCTTCCTTAAATTTCCCATAATCTCAAATATAGACTCAATTAGCAAGTCCCTCAAAACCCCCCAAGAGATTTGGGGTTAACTTAAACAAGAGAGAGGAAAGGTGAAAGTTTGACTTACCATGCAAATAGGTGAAAAGTAGAGGGAACGGTGCAGGACCTTCAACTTCAAGCTTGGACACCATGGGAGGGGGACTAGGAAGAGTTTAGAGAGAAGGGAGATGAAGTTTTATGGTTTTTAGAGAGAGAGAGAGAGAGAGAGAGTGTGTGTGTGTGATTCAGGGTTATGTGTAAAAGAACTCGACATATGTTATATCGGCCACTGACACGCTGCACTCGATCGAGTGCTGAGTCCACTCGGTCATGTGATACTACACTTGGTCGAGTGGAGTGCTGAATGGACTCCACTCGGTTGAGTATTACCAATAATCGGCCGAGTGGTCTTCACACGGTCTAGGCGAGGCAAGCTCTACCCTTACGAGTGCGGCTCTAACTCGAAACACGCGCACTATGCCTCATCAGTCCCCCTCACAATTGTTTAACACACAATATTGTTGTGCTCATTTTAATTATTTATTTTAAAAATTTGATTGAGAAGTGAAAGAGCTTATTAAGAGTGAGAGCAAGCGTCACAGAAGGAAAAAGATTTATTAGTATCTTTTCTTACTAAAGTAAATTGACCCATCTTTAATTTTAGGGATATTTTACGGTATACGCTTGAGTTTTTCGATTTTCTATGTTGTACTCCTAAATTTTCGAAACTCTATGGTGTACCGCCTGAATTCTATACATTAGTCTATACCATGACCTTATTTATTGTCTTTGCTAACTTAGTTTCTTAATTGGCCTATTAAATCATCTATTTCATCCAATTACTCAATAACCTACTCATTTACTTATTAGTTCGCCGAATTACTCATTTACCCACAAAATATTTTACGAATCTAACTAAAAATTCATCAAAACTCCATTATCATGTCATGAATCATACCGGATGTTTTTAATAATAGGTTGTGCTTATCAAAAACGAATTTTTATGCTTCTCATATAGGAATGGTGATATAACATTAATGAGTCATAATAAAGGTCAAAAAACGGTTGTTTGATAGTGATAAAGTGAATGGAGAGTTAAACGGGGTCAGGATGGATAAATAAGTAAGAAGTTTAGGGGTACAATGTAAAATATAAAAAAAGAAGGGATACACCATAAAAAACCAAATATCTTAAGTTTACATAGTAGAATATCCCTTAATTTTAAAATGAAAACGAGGCCTCTTCTAGTCTATTTAGTTTAGTTGTCTTTTGCCTCCTCAATTTACTATTTCCTCCGTTTCATTTGATTCTTTACGTTTGCTTTATACAAATATATCAATACACGCTTTCTTTTGTTCATAGATTTAGTTACATGTTACTAAATATTATAAAAATTTGATATTCATAATGCACTTTGTGAGACGATTTAAATAAGATCTCACATGATTATCTTTTATGTTATATATTGGAAATTGTATTGAAAATTCTCCTTACTAATGAATAATAGTGCTGAAAAAGTAAACGTAAGGAATCAAATGAAACGAAGGGAGTATGTTTTATTTGATTGTGTCATGCATATGTTTGTACAGTGGGTGTTAACAACGTGGACGGATGATGAAGTAAAGCTAATTATGAAAAACTGCTATAACGCGCTACCAATAGGGGGAAAGTTAATCGCATGCGAGCCAGTGTTGCCGGGTACTACAGACGGGAGCCATCGAACACGAGCCCTTCTTTCAGGAGACATCTTTGTAATGACAACATATGGCGCCAAAGGCAGGCATCGAACTGATGAAGAATACCGTCAGCTTGGGAACTTGGTTGGGTTTCCCCATTTCAGGGCAGTCCATATAGACTACTTTTTTACTGTTCTAGAATTCCGAAAATGATGTAATCCGATATGTTCCATTAATACTATGCTAAGATTAAAAAAAAATGTACCCTTATATATTTCAATTGTTATTTAATTTACCTCAAATATTAAAATATAACCGTTAAACTACTTATAAGGGTCTTATTCTATATTGGTTGCACGTCATTTAATGATAACAAACATGACCACTATTGTTGGAATCTCGATTCAAACCTACGATTCTAACAATTATACAATCCAAAAAGGTTTGAATGATCTTGATCCTATAATCGTGTTTGTGGTTGTAAAATCACACGATTCTATTAATTTGGAAATATCAAGAGGTAAGGTCCTAATACAAACCTATGATAAAGAAAATAATATATAATGATACTAAAATTTAGTAGTTATTGAAAAATATTTACTCAATACATAAGTGTTTTGATATTTAAACATATTCTACTTGGGATTGCCCTTTTTTCACAAGTCCGTAAAAAAAAACCCACTTGTTATTCAAACATACCTGTCACATATCCTCGTCTGTGACAAGTTCGTCAGTAACTCGTCACAATTCCGAAAAATCTGATGGATTTTGATTCCGTCACAACTTATCCGTAAAAAAACCCACTTGTTTTTTTGTAGTGTTACATGCTTCAATGAAATAGGCAAGGTGCTACATGGGATTGCCCTTTTTTCAACAAACTACTGGAACTTCGGCAATTTGGCATCCTCATGCAGTCAATCTCTTTCAACCGAACTGACTTTTGAAGGCCTTGAGATCATCTTCCGATCATTATTATCCTTGTCGTTAGCGTCATCATTATTGTCATTGTGATATGGCGACTCGGGTTACTTCTCTAACGTTTTCGTCAAGTCAGTAATCGGCTTGAATTTTTCTTCGTTATCCTTCTCAAGTTCGCCAAGAGTGGCTTTCATTTTGTTGAGTTGTTCTTCTATAGTGTTGCTCTCAATTACCTTGACAAGTGACACCATGAAATATGATCGTCGGCTTCACAACTCCTGATTACTTCTTTGTAGTGAAGATGGAGACGAGAACCAATGCTACTGTGGCTATCCTTCACGATGAATGGCTCGAACAACGGACTAGTGTGAACAATCAACTTCTCAAACGCGTCACCACTTAGTAATTCCACCCACCACTTAGTAACAAGGCCTTGTGCTTTTGGGGTTAACTGAGAACAAAACGGGCCCAAAGATGGACATCTTCTCTTTAAGAGGGGTGTGTTACGACGGTGGCGGGTCAGGTTGTAATATTACTAATCTGATTAAATTACTTATTATAATTACATAAACAAAACCCGTCTTAAAACTATTCAAAACCCGTTTTAAGGCTCCGTCAACACCCAACTACCGCCATCTATTGCCGCCACCATGGCCACCACCACCAGCCACAGTGGGCCACAGCCGACAACCACCATGACTACCAACAACGACAACAATACGACAACATCAACAACCACCACCACCACACGACAATACCCCAACCATAGCCACCACTAGTCGCCATCGTCGATGCCGACGACACCGTGGTCCCCCTTGACCACGGTGGACCCAGCAACCAGAAGCAGCGCCGCCAACACCACCCTACCCGACAGCAAGACTCGACAACAACACAACCAACAACAACACATACAGTTCGTACACCCTCTTTTCTAGCCTAGATCCTGGCCACCACAACCACCTAACCCACCACCCAAGACCACCACTACAATCCCCACTCAACCCTCGACACAACCACTCCAAACCAACCCAAGCCAACCACTATAGGTGGGTCAAAAACTCGTCTTAAGACAGTCTCACAAAATAGCTACAAACTTGTGTATACTCGGTCAAACCCATATTTAAGGTGGTCAACGGTCGTAAATGGGTGGTCAACGACGGGTTAGGGTGGGTCAAGGTCAAGGAGAATCTATGGTATTAATTAATTAAGATAAAAGACGGTATTACCTTACGATTCGAGGCGAGGTGACGGAAATCTTCCCTTTCTCTCTTTTCGCCCTTTTTCTCTCTTTCATGTTTTTGTGGTGGAAAATGTGGTAAAGTGAAATGATGATGTGGGTGGATGAGGTGATGAGGGAAAATAAGAAGGAAATCTCAAAAGTTAAGGTAAAGGGATAGGAAATCCATACGCGATTCTAGGCGATAGCGACCCAATCCACTCGGTCGAGTGCGAACGCAATCGATCGAGTGAACCACTCACTCGGTCGAGTGGTAGCTGGCAGAATACTGCCCTACCTTACCAAATTCTACTTGATCAAGTAGCTCCCCCACTCGGTCGAGTGACTTCCACTCGATCGAGTACTAAGTCGAGTGAACTCAAAATTTCGGGTTATTACAATCTTCCTCCCTTAAAATGAACCTCGTCCTTGAAGTTCACCTCACTCTCACTTTTCCTCGAGTCTCATCACCGATTCTCATGCACTTTTCTCGCCTCACATGTCCATCAACCGTAAGCGCTCTTTCTAATCATCACTCTTATCCCAAGTTCTTTGTTCAACTCTCATTACTTTCTCACATTCCGTACTTTCTCTTCCTTAATACCCCGAATGATCACATCCACTCCCCCTAAAAGAGAACTTCGCCCCGAAGTTTGACTATCAAACTCGTAATGTGTTCTCATACGTTCATTACCTAATCCCATAAATGACTATGGTCTAGGTTCAACAATCTCTCTTACTTATTGCAATTCCGTAATCAAATCACATATAGTTATAATGTCATTGCTCTAATCCCACTATAGAAGCCTCTCTACGAGCCCTCTAGAAGCCTCCCACGTCATGCGCTAGGTCAAACCCACGATTCCAATCTATAATCCCATAAATAATCCCCCAATTCATGTTGGTTATAGGCATACGTATCTATCATGGTGTATAACTCGATTATTATTACATATCTATATCACGTCAATCCTTATACATTCAAATGTATGCACATCAAAACACTAATTATGCGGACTCTAGGAAACAATCAATTAATGCAAAATTAGTCATAATGTGACTAAACCATGTTCAACATTCCCATTTCCGGAAATCATGTCACGCATATTGTTTTGGTATTTTTATACCGTTCTCTTGAAGGTGGGTTAAGGTAGGTTGAGTACACTATTAAGAGTGCGATTTGATGATTTGTGGTTATGTGAGTTAAACGAATAAAAGTAAATAAACTGTAAGCAAAAGACACCAAGATTTGGTGACGCGGAAAACCCTACGTGGGAACAACCGCGGGAGGGAGACGGTACTCCTCCAAAGATTTCACTATGATCGTTTAGGGCACGAGAGTGGCGATTACAATTGTTTGGCGTGAGGCTTAAGAAATAAAGCTACAATGTGAGTTGTTTGCACGAGAATAATTGCCTCCTCCTAATTGTGTTGCTTCCCTTGCTTTTATAGTGTAGCTCCACATCTAGGGTTTTCTTTCTTCGTCTTCAAGCCTTTCCTTAAGTGGGGATGGCTGAATATTTCCTTCTCTTGATATATGGCATATTTGGCATGGATTTCTTTCCTACTTCTCGCTTGCCATATTCGTGCTTTCCTTATTTTGTATCTTCCATATTATGCATATTCTTCATTCCATAATCTTCATATCTTGGGGTCATTATGTCCTTTACCTCTCCAACCTGCCATCTAGCTCATCTGGAGTATTTGACGCCATAACTGCTCTGCTGTACTGAATTATCTAGTGCCAGGCTGCTTCTGGTGTCTTTGGTCAGCAGCGTGATTTTTACCCAAACAGTTTGCCCCAAATTTCTTGCGTAACACACTTCCGTTCTGTTGAGCGGGAAATTATTAGGTTTATTGAATTCTTTGTTCTTCCCCACTCACTACTTCAACCAACTCCCCATTTTTATCATTAACTCCTGCCGCCTCCGCTTCTTTTCATTTTCAAATTATCCCAAACCTTCTTCTTCTCGCCTCTTCATCTTCTTCCGCCGTTTCTCTCTTTTTAGGTAATCAAACTTTATTCTTTTTCATCTTCAATCTTCTTCTTTTTCGACAAAATGGTGAGGAGGAACTTGCGCCACTCTGCTTCTTCATCTTCATCCCCAATCAACTTAGAACCTGACGAGGATTTCCCTTCACTGGGAATCCTGAAGCATTCCCATGACTGTGATTCCATTCTCACAGTCGCTGACATTCCCTTGATTAAGAATCTCCTTGGCCTTGGCGATGGGGTGGAGATTCACATACCCTTACAGGGACAAAAGGCCAATTTCTCCCGCCATGGGTGGATCTGTCTTTATCTCTACCCTTTCACTATCGGCTTAAAGTTTTCTTTTCCCAATTTCATTCAAGATTTTCTCCATTCGAACCGCTTCGCTGTTACCCAAATAAACCCTTATGCCTGGACCGTTCTACTTTCTTCTCTTGCTTTAAACAAAGTTTTGGGGGCTGACATCAGCCTTGAAGATCTGGCATGGCGATTTTCATGTCGTTCTTTGGGGAAGGGTCACTACACCCTTCGTCCGAGGGACGGTTGTGAGAACTTCCTGAGTCTTCCTTCCCGGTTAAAGAACGATGACTGGTATCAGAAGTTCTTCTATCTGAGGACTGATTGCCTCGACGCCTCTACTGATTATATCTTTGAGTATTGGGTTATCAAAACAAGTATGTTTCTGCCGTTTTGTGTTTCAAGTGCATTATTATTTTGCTTACATGCTTACCCTTTTCTTGCATGCACCGCCAATTCCGCTATTCAGATCTGATTGTGAGGAGGAGTCTGTTGCTAAGCTGTTCTCCATTCCTGCTGATAAGAGAAAGTTTCCTGATCTGCTTGCTGGTTTTGCCCCTTTGGTCTCCTTCACTGCACCGTCTCCTGCACGATCAATGGCCTCAGGTATTCTTCTGAGTAATCTTGCTAAAGTTTCCTGATGACTGTAGCTTCAGTGGTGTATAGGTTGATGTACTTCTGATTTCTGGTAACAGGTAGTACTCTCTTCAACGCCCTGCACTCTTTAGTTGAAAGCTCCAGGAAAACGACTGCTGGCAGTACTTCTTCTTTTGCTCATGCTTCTAAGAGGATAGCAGTTGAGTCTCCTGTTCCCCAGGTTACCCCGCGAGTGGGAACCTGGGCTACTCCTCGTCCCATGGGGCAAGGTAGTCGTCACCTGTGGACTCAACCTACCTTAACCCACCTTCAAGAGAACGGTAGAAATATACCAAAACAGTTTGGCGCCCACCGTGGGGCAAGGTAGTTGTCACCTGTGATCGTGATTCAGACAGGAAACAAAAGCAACATGGCAGGAAACAAAGAAGGGAGCATGGGACCGACTTCCAAGGGAGAAGAGAATCTCAGGTAGATCACTCCGGAGGGACAAGCGCCATCCCCTCAAGTTTCCAAAAAGGTTACTCAGGCATCCAAGAATCAGCCGCCACCAACAACAAAAGTCCCTGTAGCCGCCACAACACAACCTGTTATCATCAGAGATCCAGAGGTTAGGATGCTAGACCAGGCCGTACAACAGTCAACTCCTAACACAGCACATACGCTAGAGGGAACGTTGGAAGCTCTACAAAACTCAGTGGAGGCATTAAGGAAGGAGAATCGAAGCTAGAAGGTAACATCGTTAAAGAAGAACAGGAGGATATGGTCACACCTAGACATCATACGCGCACATGCAATTGGGCAGTCAAGGGACCAGGACTCCCCAGATCGTGCAACATTAGAGGACCAGCTAGACGCTGACGTCCCGGAGGGTACGCAACGTGCGTTCCCATCTAAACTAGTTACGTGATTGGACCTGGGAGTCACACCAGCAATCAGTTAACCCGCGTACCTGCACTAGGAGCTACCACCAGCCAATCAGGGCACTGAGGCAATCAGCATGACGCCAATTACTTCGATTAGAGTACCTCGGGCGCCCCTCGTCAATCAGCAGGTAGCTCCAATGTTCAGGCAGCAGAAAACCCCAGGATATTACCAGCATACTCAGATGCCTGTTCCACTTACGGGGAACCATATGATATCAGCTATGCAGTATCCGACTCCAACACCTACCTGGAACGGGGGGCAAATGGCAGGCTATAATCAGCCCACTCCCGGACCCCAGACAGATTACCAGCGATACTTAGAACACCAGTACAATGAGTTGAAGGATATGATGTACAGGATACCAGGGATGCCAACTCCCATAGAAAAGGCTACGCTAGAAAGCTACGCTGATTCGCCATTCATTAATCAACTTGCGCTGATGCCAGTTCTAAAGGGGTTTAATGCACCCACAATGACATTATACGATGGAACCGCAGACCCAATTGATCATATCAGCCAATGTAAGCAGAAGATGATGGTCATCACAGCAGTAGGACCATTAAAAGAGGCATGTGCAAGGGATTTGGCTCTACTCTATCTGGAGCAGCTTTGCAGTGGTTCGTGAGCTTGCCAAATAAGACTATAGCCTCATTCGCTGAGCTAGTCAACGTCTTTGTACAGCGGTTCTTCAGCAGCAGAAAGCCACAGAAGTAGACGAGTGACTTGCACAGGATAGTGCAAGGGTTTGAGGAGACAACAAGAGAATACATCAATCGGTTCAATAAGGAAAAAGTGTCCATCAAGAACTGTGACACCGCAACAACAATAGAAGCTTTCCGACAGGGGTTGCACGAGGATTCTGACCTATACAAGGATATGACACGAAACCCCTGCCGCAGATTTGAGGAAGTACAAGCTATGGCGGAGCCAGCCATGCGGTACGAGGAAGACCTCAGAGCCAGGAAAAAAGGAGTAGGAGTTATCAGAGGAAGGAATGAAGCAGCAAGAGAAGAGAGAGCTAAACCCTATATCAGGCCAGTGCTAAAGGTGAGTGGAGAATACACGGGCTACAGGGATGATCAGAAGTTGCCACCAAATTATGAGGAGTATGGATTCAGCACTGGGATCTCAGGCCTCCTAAAAGCACTCAGAGACTTGGGAGACAAGGTTAGATGGCCCAGACCCCCTAACGAAAGCCATAATTTCAGGAAGGACGCCATCAAGAAGTGTGATTTCCATCAGGTAATAGGGCATACTTCAGCAGACTACTTCACCATGAGGCGGGAGGTGCACAATCAGTACAAGAAAGGGAATCTCGACCACCTGTTAACACGTGAGGGCAAGAGAGATAAATTCAGTACATCACCGCAAACTCTGCCTTCACCACCTCCCATCTGCACCAGGACCATAAACGTGATAACAGAAGGCTCGGATATCTACGGTCTGACGTATTCTGCTGCAAAGAGGCGCGCTACGCAGCTAAAGAGAGACAGGCCAGAGACATCTTATCAGGTTAGCCACGAAAACCTGCCTACTATCACATTCGACGAAGTAGACGCAAAAGACAGTAGCGAGGAGCACCACGACGCACTTGTAATCACATTATCTATAGGCAACTGCACAGTGGAGAAAGTCCTGGTTGACACAGGAAGCTCGGTAAACATGATCATGATGGACACTCTGAAGCGAATGGGCTTCAATGAAGCAGATCTACAGAGGAAGGCTGTACCACTGATAGGATTCAGTGGTGAGACAGCACACTCCCTAGGAGAGATGGTAATCCTACCTACATTGGAGGAATTAACAAACAAGTCAAACACCTGATTATCAACGGTCCATTAACATACAACGTTATCCTGAGAAGACCGTGGTTGCACCAGATGAAAGCGATGCCATCTACCTACCACCAGTGCGTGAAATTTCCAGCACCATGGGGAGTAGTTGAAATCCGAGGAAACCAAGAAGACGCCAGAGTATGTTACAAGCAGGCTCTTAAGAGCACTGCTTCCCCGCTAGCATAACAATTAAGGGAGCAGTTTGTCCAGGACATGTACATCGAGCCCGAACCAGTCAAACTGGAGCAGATAAACCTGGATAAGTTGTATCCCGGCAGAATAGTGTACGTGGGGGCAGAAGGTTCTGACACCGTGAGAGAGCAGCTAATCAAGTTCTTACAACAAAACATGGATTGCTTCGCCTGGTCCCACGACGACATGATAAGCAAAGATCCAGCTGTCATCGCACACAAACTTTGTGTGGATCCTGCCTACCGCCCAGTACAGCAAAGAAGAAGGAAGTTCGCGCCAGAACGCAATGAGATCATTAATCAGGAGGTAGATAATATACTAGCAGCAGGAAAAATCAGAGAAGTCAAGTACCCGCAATGGTTGTCAAACGTAGTTATGGGCCTAAGAAGAATGGCAAGTGGAGGGTCTGCGTGGACTTCACCGATTTGAACAAAGCATATCCCAAGGATCCCTTCCCTTTGCTGCATATTGACGC
>JAGPOY010001621.1:6499-21846 GCA_018983105.1 Silene uniflora
CTCAACCATTTGATAATGTTAAAAAAAGAGATATTCTATGGTGTACCTAGGGATGGCAATGGGTGGGATATGGGTGGGGTGGAGTCATATCCATATCCATATCCATTTAATTTATGGTCATCCATATCCCACCCTTATCCATTTAATATTTTTTCATCCATCCATATCCATATCCACCGGGTGAAGCGGGCACCCGTTGGATATTTTCACACTTATAAAATTTAATACAAATATATCGTAAAAAAAGATTGACACGAAAAAAAATTGAAAAGCGTACATCAGCCGAGTACAAATACATCAATTGCAATCAAATACAAATGTCATAAAGACCAATAGAGGTTACAAAGTTTTTTTTTAAAAGAGATTTTAAGTTGTCGTCTTATTTTTAAACAAAATAATTATTAATTTTTTTTAAAAAGTATATAGATATTTATTTAGGATATCCATCGGGTGGTTAAGCGGGTGATAGACTATGATCCACATCCCACCCTAAATTCACCCACATCCATATCCCACCCTAAATTGAAAATAAAATCGTCATCCATATCCCACCAATTTAATTTCGGGTGGATGGATATCCACAGGGTAAGGGTGGAGCTGCCATCCCTAGGTGTACCCTTGAGTTTTTTGGTTTTCTACAGTGTGCCCTTACATTTTCTTAATTTATCTATTAAATCGTTTATTTATCATTTCAATTACTCGATAACCTACTCATTTACTTATTAATTCACCAAATTACCCATTAACCCACCAAATAGTATACGAATCTAACTAAAAATTCATCAAATCTCCATTATCATTTTATGAATCATAACCGCGGTTTTTACTACTATTAATTTGTGCGCATGAAAACTGAGTTGTGATGCTTTTCACATAGGATGGTGATAGAACATTAACGAGTCAGGATAAATATCAAAATATGGTTGTTTGATAGTGATAAACTTAATGGAGATTTAAAGGAGGTCATGATAGAGAATAAGTAAAATGTTTAAGGGTACACCATAGAATTTCAATAATGTAGGGGTACACCATAGAAAACTGAAAAACTCGATGGTACACCGGAGAATATCCCTAAAAAAAATTCAATTGATATTTTGATACTCCCCCGTATCAATCATTTTATATTGTTAAAAAAAACTTCAATTGATGTTTTGATAGTCCCCTGTCTCAATCATTTGATAATGTTAGATCAATTATAATTATGCCTTCTGTTGGATTCATGCAACGCACATATAAAGTAGATCAAAGATATCAAATATGATTAATAAGAAATTTGAAAACTATAATTTAGATAAAGAGAGGAAATTGAATCTACGTGCAATGTATATATAGGCTTTCATGTATTACTCCCTCTCATTCATTATAAGTGTCCCATTTATTGAATATATGGGTGGAGTATTTTAATAAAATGGGACACTTATAATGAATGGGAGGGAGTATATGCGACGGAGAAGTTTGAAATTTAGTTAACTTCTACTTCGTATAATTTTTATTTAATATTGAGTTTCATGGTTGGCATGAGATAGATGTTCTCGATCTTTTCCATCTCAAATATCTATCTGTTGCTTATTAAATTATTACAGTAGTTCTTAAAAGTTAGGGACTCTATAATCGCACGAAAAAAACTTCCTTTATTAATATAAATAAATATACTCTACGTGTATATCCACTTTATTTTTTATATCATATTGTTGAGATATATGATACAACTCTTACGAGCTTTTTATGACAATACTTAAGAGACTCAAAAGATTTTGGGTTGATATCCAAGTTTCAATGATGCCTCATACTTATACTCATAGAATCACCCACCTTATGCTATTCTTGCGATGTGGACAATTATATTATTTATACGTAGTATATTTATCACACATATATTAATTTTCAATGTGAGACATATAACATATAATGAATTACACAATTTTAATATGCGCAAATTATATGAAATTTATACGCTAATGATAGCATTTTTTATCACGAATTTAATTATATTATTTTCATAATTTTTTTAATGATATTTTTGTTGCCAAATGAAATGCAATAGTTTTTATCTAAAAATTAGAAATATTACTTGAATATAATATAGGAAATATATACTATGTACTATATTTATAATTAACAGATATTCCAATTTATTTTTTGAATATAATATAGGAAATATATACTATGTACTCCCTCTTACCTAGAATAGCTCTTCCTATTCAAGGATGGCACGGGAATTAAGGAAACCCGAATTAAATAAGCTAAAGTATTGTGGTGGGGTGACGTAATTGGGGAGAGATAGGGTATTGTCGAGTATTATTGTGGGTGTACGGTCAATAAAATAAGTATTGTTGTGGGATGAGGTGATTAAAATAAGATAAAATATGAGTTTTGTGGGGTGAGGTAATTAAAATAAGTGTAAATTTTACTAAATAAGGAAAGAGGAAAGTTATCGTGAATAGATATAAGGAAATATGGAGAGTTATTTAGACAAGTGAGCAGTGGGAAGGTATTGTGAATAGATGAATAAGGAAATAAAGAAAGGGGAAAGGTATTGTCTATTGTAATCTGTTTCTATTTTTTGGTGTATCCACTCATTTGTTATCTATTTCCACTTTTCTTAAGCTTTACACAAGTGGGTCAGTGGGTGTCTGATGTGGCCATGTGTAGATATGAGAGAACACCTTAGTTTATTATTATTTTTCTCTACTTTTTGTCATTTCTTTGATGTTTGTGCCAAAATGAATAGATAACAAATGACCAAGATTGAGGGAGTAGTTTTTACAAAATATATGTCTTTAATTTAAAAATTGTTAACTATATTCTACTTTTGCAAAATAGATTCGCAATTTTTGAGGAGTTTTGAGGTTGCCAGGATTCAAACCCGTGACATTCGGTCACACTGGCTCTGATACCATGACAGATGAACCAACTCAACCAAAACCTTAAGGTTGGTTGAGGCCCTACTATTATAAATATTCCTATTAATATTTAATTATGATTAGATTTAAAAAAAAAATTAAAGAGAGGCAAACGGTTTGCCCCTAAATTGTTAGATAAAATTTCCTTTTATAATTTTGATTAATAAAGTGTGCGAGTCCCTTCTCTTGTTTGATTTATCGTCATATATAAATGTTATAAGAATATCAAATTTTTATAATTTTTAATAATGTGTAACTAAAAATATTCATGTTGCAAAACGTGCATCGGCAAGTGTGATAAAGGAAGTGTTACCTTTAGTCTGAATGGGAGGGAGTATGTAATTTCAATCAGTTAATTTCGTCAAGAAATTAAAATGTAACTTATAAACTTTAAAAGGCTTTAAACAAATACTCATAAGCTCGGTTACTGGGTCTGATATAATAAAGGAAGACTTGACAAGAATAATCCCACTTTTATTTGTTCTTTTCAAAATAATCCCAACTTTTATTAATCTTGAAATAATCCCACCTTTTAAAGTATCTTCTCAAAATAGGTCTTTACTTGTTAGTGACCTATGATAGAAGGTAATACCTTAGTTTTTGGATTTTTTATTATTTATAATCCACATTCTTTTCCACCTTTTTCTTTGTTTATCAAACTTAGAGCAACTCCAATGGTGTAACTTAGAAATTGCAAGCTAGTTACTACACCATTGGAGAAGGTCATGTTGATTGGTTTGCCTCAAGCATGTAGTTTCATTAAGCTACTTCCTTAGATTACCCCACAATTACCAATCAACCAATAGCAAATTAGTTCCAATAAATAATTTGGCATGTGGGTCCTATCAAGCTAGTATAGTAAGGCAACTACATCATTGGAATAGTTTACTAGCTTAGATTTGTTGTAGCTTAGAAGATGATGTACATGTGGAATGGTCAAGCTAGTTAATTGTTGCTTACAATTGTACTTGCTCTTATAATCCGTAGTTTGCAAATGTTAAAACTTTCTCATTGATGTCAAAGAACTATCTCTCTTGCACCCGCACATCTCTGACTCTTACTGCTTGGTTATAGGATTAAGTATAGAGCAGAGGTCCAACCTTATTTAACTAGAGATTGTCTGTCTGCTGATGGCGTATTTGACTTTTTTTTTTCATTGTTTTTATAAAATAGTTTCATAAAATGTTATATAGAGCCCCATTTTTAGATTTCACACAGGGACCCGAAAACTCTGAGACGGCTCTGGAACTAGTTATCATTAATATAACAAATCCTTATGAATTCTGACACTATTTAAGTTCTAATTAAATTTTCGAAAATCTCTTATGGGACCCCTTAATTTTGTCAGATTTCACATTGTACCTCTATTTATAAGAATTCGCCCATGGTACCTTTGAGGTTCCATTTTTGTGCCTATGGTACCCCTTAATGTAACGGCGTTAACGGAACATTAGCTTTTGATGACGTGGTAATAATTATTAAATTAAAAATTAATAAAAAAAAAAATACTCCCCAGATATAAAAACTTTGAGCATTTCTCACGGTACCTCCGTACTTATACATTTTTCCCCAGATATCCTTGTTACAACAAAATAAGCATCATGTTCTTTCATTACAACTCACTACCCAAAAAAATAACAAGATTATGAATTTAAGAAGAGATTATATTGAAAATGAATCCCGGTTACTGGGCTTTGTTGATTCAATAGAAAAAGCTCGGCAAATGTCCAACATGGATATGTAAATTGAAAGAAGATTTGAGAAATAAAGTTAATGATAACATGAAGGCCAGGCAAAGATGAAGATTTTGTTCAAGCTCTTATATTTGAACATAGAAGTAGCACTGATTGAGTAAGAATAAATCGAGATGAGTGTTGATTTTGAGTAAGAGTAAATCTAGATGATACACTAAATGATAGAAAAATGACCTTCTTATTAGGATATTACCTTGCTTAAATCAGAAATGTAGTGGGAAAAACTGTATAAACTCAAATTTCAAGGGTGCCATGGAAAAATTGTTACATCTTAGGCATATCATGGGAAGAATGTATAAAGTACAGGGATACCATGAGAAATGCTCAAACTTTTATTTTTATTTCATATTTTTTATTAATTTTTAATTTAATAATTATTCCCACGTCGAAGTTAACGTTCCGTTAACGACCATTACATTAAGAGGCACCACGGGCACAAAAATGGAACCTCAAGGGTACCATGGACGGATTATTAAAAGTAAGGATACCATGAAAAATCTGATAAAATTAAGGGGTGACATGGAAAATTTCCGTTAAATTTTTATTATCAGCATAATCTCTAACTTCTGCATTCTTAATCCTCCAATTCGCTTACTTGCCAGCCTAATTGTTAGTTTGGAAAACGAAATAAAGTATGCAACAAGAAGCTGGTAAAGCTAGTAAGTTACTAAATAATTACCTCATTTCATTTCTTTTACTAGTTGTTAAGTTTATTTTTCTTCATTTATCATTAACAAGTTTCAACAAATCAATCACCCCAACAAGGTTCAAGGAATGTGGACGTACGAAATACGAAGAAGAAACCCGTGGCTGCTGGTCTGAAAGCAAAACACCGTGAAATAGTGACGAATAAACCATATATTAGGCCTATTGACGAACACAGAAGTAGGACTCAATACTTGGTGAAGACGTATGATGATGATACAAGAAGCTCACACGGAGATGGTCATGGATCTTCCCAAACACGAATCAGAGAGTGCATGTCTAATGAAATCCCGGGTGCGACCAGTGGAGGTACCTCTTTCTTTTAATCACTCTATTTCACTATGTTCTTTTCATTTGGTTTTTCGACCATTAATCGCTAAAAAGTGTGAAATCAATCAATCAATCAATACTATATAGTTTTTAATCATAGCACTGTGCGATGGACCTGAACAAAGCATTTCATTGCAAATATTATATAGTTTTGCCTTAAGTATAAATTTAGAAAACATCAGAATATGGAGATTTTCCTTAAAATAAACATGCCCCATTTATGTTATTAAATTATTAATTATATAAAGAATATGTTAATTTTTTAACATACACGAATATAATATTAGTATGTTATATTTGGGAAACTATTAAAATGTAAATAAATAAATTAGATTTCCAAAAAAAAAAAAAAATTCCATAATTTTTTTGGTTTAATTTAATGCATATATGTAATATATTTATATAAATAAATAAGTCTCTTAAAATTGCATGCCTAAATAGTAAAAATAATTTTCTTAGTAGTGAAAAGAATTGTATTAACACTAGATATAGTAATACGAGGGTAATCACTCAGTTGAATAGTCAAAGTACCAATATTAGTAACAAGCGGGGGTAGTAATAGAAGTAACAATAAAAGTAGTGAAATTATCAATACGAATGCGCATGTAGTAAAAATAGCAATAACTATGGCGAGGTAATGAAAGTAACAATATTAGCAACGAGCGGGGTGGTGAAAGTAATAGAAGTAACAACGAGCGGGCTGGGGTAGTGAAAGTAATATAAGTAACAATGGGAGTAGTAAAATTATCGATATTAATCCGGAGGTTGTGAAAGTAGCGATAAT
Source organism: Silene uniflora (assembly GCA_018983105.1). Taxonomy (NCBI): domain Eukaryota; kingdom Viridiplantae; phylum Streptophyta; class Magnoliopsida; order Caryophyllales; family Caryophyllaceae; genus Silene; species Silene uniflora. The sequence continues at coordinate 12,976 of JAGPOY010001621.1, forward strand.
TACGTCGGAAGTAGTGAAAGTAACAACAGTAATAACGAATGTAGTAAAAGTAACAGAACTAACAACAAAAGAAAGTATATATGAACATCTAGCTAACCAATCGATTTAAGTAAATATTAATAGCGGGAGTAATGATTTTGTCTCATAATTTATTTCATCGTAATTTTAATATATGTCATAGAAAAATATATTAATACTAAATTTATGAGTTATGCAACTTTAGAGTAGTTTTATTTAATTGAAAATAAATTTTAATGTTAAATAGAGGTAGCCCGAGCGAAGCCAGGCACCCATACTAGTACAATACAATATATTAATTCCAGAAACCAAGGGACTTCAATGCAATTAAATAAATCTATACAAATTAATTATACAATATAACTTTTAATCGCTAGCACTATGCGATGGACCCGAACAAGGGATTTTAATGTAAATATTATATAGTTTTGGTTAAAAATATAAATTTAGATAACACCAGAATATGGCAATTTTCCTTAAAATAAAACGGCCTCACCTATGGTACTAATTATTTAACATACACAAATAATATGACTTATACTTCATACACAAATTATTTAATACTAGTAATTGAATAATGTATTTTATATTTTGGAAACTATTAAAAGGTAAGTATATCAATTCAGATTTCCAAAAAATATAATATTCCATAATTCATTAGATTTGTAATTTAATTAGTAAATAATAGTGATTGTTCTTAAATAATATTCTTATCTAACATTTCAAATTTATTTAAATATATATAACTCTAATACAAGTAGATAATCAGCTAATATGACAGTAATCAGAGTAGTAAAAGCAATAATAATAGCAACGGGAGCAGTAAAAGTCATACTATTATCAACGAGAGTAGTGAAATTAACAATATTAAATGCGGGAGTAGTGAAAGAAAAGATAATGACGGGGGAGAAATGAATAATAGTAATCACAAGACATGTAATGAAAGTAACACTAGAAACAACGGAGAGAGTTTGAAAAATTATCTAAAAATTCGATTTTAGGAAAATATTAATTTATTTAAATTTAAATATATGAATTTGACAAAACTAACAGGTTAAGCGTAAAAATAGCAGGAGTAGTTAAAGAAACAGCAGTACGAATTTTACTCAATTCAGTACTTTTTGCACGAGTCTTTCCATTATCATACCCCTAGCAAAAAAAATCTCTAAACCTAATTCTTTCAATTCCTAACCCTATAACGCCTCAAATTAATCATCCTTTTTTCAATTATAGATGATAATTTGAATCTAGAACATGTATTAATTAGGTAATTGCAAATTATTTATCAAAGTGATGTTTTTGTCTTATGTTTTTATAAGATTTTTTTGGTTTAATTTGATTAGAGCAGTGGTATTCACGGATGATACATTGATACGGCTTAGAACTTTCTTTTGATATTCACTGATGTATGATGTATCATCATCTTCAGAGATGCTCTAGAATTATTATATAAATAAATGGTGCTTCATCCGTTCATCGGTATGTACTTATGCACCGATGTTGCACTTTAAAAACAATTTACAAGGCGGCTAATAGATTTCATCAATGAATCTCAAGTGCAAAATTGTATTTACAAGATTTTCCATTCAATTTAATCAAATTGCTTGACTGATTATCATAAGAGAACCTTTACCCACGGTAATTTTGATGTACAGCATGAGGTTTTGGGGATTTTTTTTATTTTTTCTTTTATCATTGTAGTACAATTGGGTGGTAGAGAGAAGAAAAAATGAGAGGGGTAAAATGGTTAAAAGTGTACTGCAATGAGTAAAATGTGTACTGCGAAAATAAACACCCCATGTAAATTAGACACATAGAAGCATAAGACCATAAATAACCTAACCATACAAACTTACGTTCATATGAAAAGTTGTACATTAATTAAATTTATGTTCCTCATTAATTTTCTACCCCTCATGTAATTCAACAAACTCTATAGGTTCTTTACGCACGCTACAAAGTCTCGTCAAACTCCCGTTTATAGCTACAAATTATTATAATGTTCAAAACTATGAAATTGGTTACCTGATTCGTGATACTATCTAATCAAACTCAAACCCGAAATTTTGCAATCAAAAATACAATTAAAAACTTCTTGTACTAACCAAAAGTTAGGGGCGCTCACGGTCGAACCGATTCAACGAAACGTAACTTTCAAATCAAATAGATTGATGAAGGCGATCTTGACACAAATCAAAGCCGCTACGGATTTTGAAGTTAAAAGAGTATGAAATGAATCTAAGAATGAACTCTGGCGACAAAAGGTTCAAAAGCAACTGTTGAAATCGCCGTATCAAGTACAATACATCTTTTTCTCACTAATCAAGAGTAGGATATCATCTGTTAAAATTATTCTTCCATCATTCCTGGCCTTTAAATGCAAATTGGAATAATTTTGTTCCAAATCATCGCTTAAGTACATACATACAGTGGAAATGTGCAAAACAATCAAGCTACCAATCACATTTCAGCATTACACTTTACACGGATTGCTGACATGTAAATGAGTTTGTTAGGATTTATGTTAGTTTGTTGATAGTAGTTTGTATATATAAGCACTTCACTCTTCCTTCATTCATTAAGTTAACAGTTATAACAAACACAATTATACTCAATAAAATCTTCCTTTTATTTACCTTTGTTTTCATCAAACTAAAGCTTGAAGCTTCATCAATGGAGGTTAGGGTTAACTTCATATGGTATCAATCGCGTAGGTGACGATCCATTCATCATCCAATCGCTTCCGCCATAGACAGTTTGTCATTCTTCTCTACTTTCTTGCGTTAATTTCTACATAATTCCGTCGAATTTCAGAATTAATTGCGTAATTCATTTCGTAATTTCTTCATTTCATTGTCGAATCTACTGCATACTTCAATCGAAGTTCAGAATTCGCAAAATTTGTAGTCAATTTTCTGTAATTCATCATTTCTTGCTGAAATTGCAGCGTTTAATTCATCAAAATGCCTAATTCATCTAGTCCTACAAATTCTTCTGCTTCTGTGGATTCTTTACCGTATGCTTTCTATGATGATCCTTTATACATCACAAACAATGATCAACTTAAGAATTCTCTTGTTGATGTCCTTTTTAATGGTCGTGACTTCATGAATTGGAAGCGTGAGGTCATGCTCGCTTTAATGACGAAGAACAAAGAAGGTTTTATAACTGGAACTTGTTCTCGACCAGCTGCATTATCAGTGGAAACGTGTTGATCTTCTTGTTAGGCAGTGGATTCTTTACTCCATGGAACCTGTTTTACGCGCCAATTTCAAGTTTGTCTCCTCTTTTAAGCAATTGTGGGGGAACTGTGTAATGTGTTTGGGCATGTGGAGCATTAATGCTCTCTTGCTAGAGGCTTTGGAAGAGGTGGCGGAGGTTAATCTCATAATGCTCAGCATGGTTAGGGCAAGGGCAGAGGTCGCTCAAATAGTTATCACAAACAAGGAAACAACATCTACAGAAGGCCTGCTGCAAACAATGTTGATGCAGTCGGAATTGGGTCTGAAGACTATGAGGATAAGACTTGTTTTGACACAAATGATCAGGGATTCTACAACACAGAGATGTTCACTCCTGCTCAGTCTTTAGGGGGCCAACAGTTTGGGACACCTGACATGGTGAATGGACTGGTTGACAAAGTTATGTAGAAGGTCATAAAGGCTATTTCTGGCAACATGACTTCTATCTCAAATGCTTCTTGTTCTGTACCTATCACCAGCTTTGCAGGAACTTCTATCTCAACTGTGCCCTCATCCAATTTAAAGCCTCATTCAGATGTTTGGATAGTAGATTCAGGAGCCTCTTACCACATGACATCCTGTTTATCACTAGTACATCATATTAAACACCTTAGATGTCCTATAATGGTAGGCCTCCTAGATGGAAGTACTAAATTGGTGCACAAAACATGGACAGTTTATCTAACTGAGTCCATCCGTTTATAATGTGCTTATTATACAAGATTTTAAGTAGGAAGGCTGTTGGAATTTTCTTGCCTGAAACTCATTTTTCATCTCCATGAGTGTTGGTTTCAGGACCATTTAAGTAGCCTGACTGTGGCAAAGGCAAAGAGGCAAGGAAATCTCTACCTAATAAGACACCAATGGCAGACAAGAGGATCAAGAGATCAATGCAATTGTTTTCATTCTTCTTTTCCCGTTTTACCTAAACAGTTGAATACTGATGTAGCTAGTACTACTGCTGCTTGTACTCAGATGATTGATGTAACGATGTTGCATCAAAGATTAGGACATAGCTCTTTTGATAAAATGAAGCATGAATCTGGATTGCAGCTTGATAATAAAACAAAAAATTTCTTCTGTGAGACTTGTTGTCTAGCTAAACATTATATGCTACCCTTCCCCATTAGTAAGTCACATGCAAAGACCTGTTTTGCCTTGATACACCTTGATGTTTGGGGGCCTTATAGAGTTAAAGCACTGTCAGCTCCCACTTCAATTCTAACCATTGTAGCTAGATGATCACACAAGAACAACTCGACCTTTTTAATGCAGTCTAAAACTCAAGCACCCCAACTCATTAAGGATTTCTTGATATATGTTCAGACACAATTTGGTGCCAAAGTGAAAATTATCAGGACAGACCATGACACTGAATTTGTGCAAGGACCTTGTAGAGGCATGTTCAATGACAGGGGAATTGTGCATCAGAAATCTGTTGTGGGAAGACCACAGCAGAATGGTCATGTGGAAAGAAAACACAGACAACTTATAGAGACAGTTAGGGCTTTGAGAATACAAGCTAATTTGCCATTAAAGTTTTGGGGAGATTGTTATATCTGAATCTAACCAGACCAGACATCTCCTATTATGTGCAACACCTCAGTCAATTCTTAACACAGCCCAGGATACCTCATTTACAGGCTGCCTTACATGTGGTGAGGTACTTGAAGCACTCAGCTAATGCAGGTCTCTTTTACCCTGCAGACAGTGAGCTGAGATCATCTGCATACTCTGATGCAGACTGGGGATAGTGTGCATTCAGCTGCAGATCACTGTTAGGTTACTGCATTTTTCTTGATAACTAATTAATTTCATGAAAAACAAAAAACAGTAAGCAAAATTTCAACTGAAGTTGAATACATGTGTATGTCTTACACAGCAAGTGAAGTAGTGTGGATAGAAAGATTACTCAAGGATCTTAAAGCTGATGTTCCAACACCTATCAGTCTTTATTGTGATAACAAAGCTCCAGGACATATTGCACTCCATCCTGTTTTTCACGAGAGAACAAAACATCTTGACATAGGTTGTCATTATGTAAGAGAAAGGATGCAAGAAGGATTGATGGTACCTGTACATGTAAGATCCAGTACACAACTTGCTAACCTGATGACAAAACCCTTGGGAGGACAACAACACAACTATTTGTCAGAAACATTGGGTTTAGAGCTTCAAAGTGATACTAGCTTGAAGGGGGACTGTGGAAATGTGCAAAACACTAAAGCTACCAATCACATTTCAGCATTACACTTCACACGGATAGCTGACATGTAAATGAGTTTGTTAGGATTTGTGTTAGTTTGTTGATTGTTTGTGTATAAGCACTTTACTCTTTCTTCATTCATTAAGTTAACAGTTGTAGAAAACATAATTATACTCAATAAAATCTTCCTTTTATTTACCTCTGTTTTCATCAAACTAAAGCTTGAAGTTCATCAATGGAAGTTAGGGTTAACTTCATACATACATCTTTTTCCCACTAAGCAAGAGTAGAGGTTTGTTATAACATCCCATTTAACTCTTCCATCATTCCTTGCCTTTAGCATTAGTTCCAAATCAGTCATCCATCCACCATTATCCGTGAATGAACATGGTGGATCATTGATAAACGGGTAATTAAACATATATCAAGGTATGCTTGCAATAACTTTCCATCTCTCATCATCTCTCTCCTCTATTTTATCAGACTCACCCCTGGAATAATGTTAATTGTCTCATTCTGACAAAAAAAAAAAAATTGTTAATTGTCTCACTGATCTTTTCAACCAATTTCTTAGAGATATCAATTCAATCCTCTATAAAATTTTCAATTGGACACTAATTCTGCTTTTGATTTAATCTATCTTTAACTTTTCTTATACTCCCTGGGTCCCTCCATTCAACTCCACTTCGCAGGTTTCTATTTTACACACTATTCATAAATGAGTGTTTAATTTCAATTTTCTCTCAATACGTAAGTGTAAATATATTCATGTGGGATCTTGTTTGATTCGTCTTTAAGAGTACTTTGAAAATATCTAATTTTTATAATTTCCATCTCTCATCATCTCTCTCCTCTATTTTATCAGACTCACCCCTGGAATAATGTTAACTAGTTTTTAGCCCGTGCAATTTGCACGGGTATGCTATTTTAAATATAGTTTTAAAATCATTTAACTAACACATCTGAATCAGCAACATGATTATTGAAATTTGCATTTTCCTTTCCGGGATGTTCAATTTGATTTTATACTTTTTTATATGTTTTACTTTTATACCACTTAAAATAGCAGTATGCCCTCATACTTTCTCCATTCATACCAAGTGAACCACATTATATAAGGGTAGTTTAGCAACTCTCTTATTTTTACTATTTTTCAAGTATTATGTTTTAAATTTAACTCTTTTTTAAACTATGTGCAAAAAATATTTGTATGAAATTTAACTGGGGGAGCGAGCATATCAAAAATATTAGTTGACATTCAGCCATATAAACTCAATATTGAATCTAAATTAGTTTTTAAAAAATATTTTTCAAATTTAAGTAATGGCAAAAAAAGACTCACAATTTTGACCCATGTTCTAACCCTAACCCGACCATTAACCTTATAAGTTATGACCTAACTCGTATATGAGACAATCCTTATTTTGAACGAAAATCTAACCCACCCGACCTATTTGAAAATTTTTAACATGATAAAACCATCCTAGAATGAACCATGTAAAAGAAAAAATGAAGAAAGTGAAGATGAACATTCTAAAACCTAACCCTAACATTTAGTCTTCAGTACCCGACTACCCGCACATCCTATCTGCTTTCTTCCCTTTGCCCATTCCTCCATCTCTCTCTTTATTCATTTTTTTCGTTTTTTTTTTCACACATTCAAAATTGATTGTATCTTACGATCTCACAATTCATCTAATTACACTGAAAATATTATCAAAATCTTTTCCTCAAAAATATTTTTAAAGTATTAAAAATCGATTTTTTAGCAATATTTAGTGAATTATATTTTATATTTGATCAAATTACTCTTATTTATTTACATACTTGTGAGATGCATGTGGATGTGGTTGATGTATTATTAGATTTGTTTTTATGAGATTTTCTTATTTAATTGATTTCTTTTTTTTTACGTTATTTAATTGATGATATTAATATATTTTGATTTCTTAATTTGATAATGGTTTTATCTATGGGATTTTTTTTTAAAACACATGCATCTTGATCTGAATGAAAGTTGAATTAAAACACATGCATTAAATTTCTCTTATTTAATTGCATTTTTTTTTCAAATCCTTATTTTCAAGTATGGTTATTTTTCTTTACATGATTAAATTTTGATTTGGTTGAATTTTTTTATTTAATATGACGACAATTTTTATATTTGTAAATTTTAATTTTATTGTTAAAACTGATATAATTTATTGTTATGATCTAAATTTTTTATCAATTGTTGTAATTTGACTTTATTATTTTTGTTATGGTAATTTATTATTGAAGTAAAAATTTGGACCGAATTATATTTTGATTCATTATTCATTTATATTTCATAGAAAACATAAACGTAAACATTTACCTACAAAACTAAACATAAGACAGTAGATTTTTTTTTGTTTATAAAAACTGAGGTAAGCAAAGACTAAACAACATAAATCGCAAAGAAATTAATTAATTCGGATGTAAAGTAATGGGAGGGCCCATGGTTAATATTTTTTGGAAAAATAAAAAATAAAAACCTCCCTGAATATGATGATATGGGTGCACAACTGCACAGAAGTACTTTAAATAATGTTATTGTATTTATGAAGTTAAAATTTTAATAAAAAATTAAATTAACAAAACTGAAGTCTCAATTTGTAAACCGAGACTAATCTTCAATTATTATGATGTCTTTCAATCTTATTAAACAAATTATTTTTACATTTAATGATTGTTGTTTTTGAAGTACTTTTTCACCTTTTTAGTGTCTTGAAATGTATTTTATGAAACTTTTTTTCTCAAAAAATAAGTCTTTTTTAACCCTTTTCGATTTTAATAATTTTTAGCTCTTTTTTATTTAATTTTTTTTTTTTTGCATATATTTCGATTATTAACATTTTAATATCATTATAATTACTTTTTTCTGCAAGAGTTTGCAGATTTACCATTTAATTTATTGTTTGCAAATCTACCGTTCAAGTTAAAGACGGTATAAATTTTGTGGTCTTTTTTTATCTACAATTTTTAAATTCGTTGTCCTGATTTTTTTTTACGATTTTTTTGGCAAGGAATGTTATATTAATTCTTTTTTTTTAATGTTTTCTACCTATTTTATCAACCAAAAAATAAAACGATTTTCGATAACAATTTTTTGTTTTTATACTTAGTTCAGATTATATTGGTAATATTTTAGGAAATGTAATTGTATTACCTCTGATTTTACATAGTTTGTATGTGATTGTATAATCTATAGTTTTTTATAATTTCTATAAATTTGAAATCACTAAAATATATTCCGTAATAATTTATATTTACGTATAAAACATAAACGCAAACATTTACGTATAAAACATGGCGGTTTTCAAGAAATTAAATCCATTCTTTGCTGCGGATCCCACATCTGATAAAAAAAGAAAAAGAAAAAAC
>JAGPOY010001622.1:7271-24049 GCA_018983105.1 Silene uniflora
TTTGTGCTAAATATTTAAACAATTTTTTTTATTTAAATTAAGAGAAAGTACAAGACTACTCCATACTAGGGTGCTTGGTCCGGAAATCGGAATACATTTGTCTCAAACATTAATTTAAGACCTTATCGGTTTTATGGAATTATATTTCGCTCAGAGTAAGACCTTGATGAAATACTTCACGTGTTTTAGTCATTTGTTTACTTTAATATACCGCTTATAAAAACTTAAAGATGTAAATAATTTAAGTAATTGGGGCGGGGCGAGTAATATTCCATTTTGATGTTTAGGACTCTTTGCTTGTATAGTAAAACTTAACATAACAAATGCCTTTTGAATGTTTATATATTTGTGGATTTATTCAATTAGACTTACTTTAATTCTAGTGAGCATGAAAAAGCTTAGATGAGGTCAATAAGTAACTGAAATAGATTTGAAGCTGTTAGTAATTCGATCGTAGTTGTTAATTTCGATTTGTCGATTAAATTGTTTGCCGATTCGTTTAATTGAAATGTTTTGGGGTGGGAAGGGGTATTTTGGTAGTTCATTAAAAATTGTCGATGATAATCAATGGTTTGTCGGCGGCGATGATAGCAATTGGTTTGAAAAAAGACCTGCTTAAGATGGGTGTAACCAGTTTATGTAATTGAGTCTGGTTTGGGTTAAGAGTATAATGACTCATTTAAAATCGATAGAAACACGAACCCAACTAGACACAGCCTATATAAAATGTTATGCTCTATATTTTACAGGTACTTCTTGGAGATGTAGGAACAGGGAAAACAAGCTTAGTGTTGAGATTTGTCAAAGGCCAATTCTATGATTGTCAGGTTTACCATTTTCCGACTATTTTCTTCGAGTGCTCCGTATTTGCTTAGTCCTTAATCCTTATGGTCGTGCACTCGTGCTTTTCATCCTACATTTAAGACACTCAGTTCTCTTTTCAATACTCCCTCCTATTCACTATAATTGCCCCACTTTCCATAAACGGATTATTCAAGTAATTGCCCTGTTTCCTTTTTTGGTAAGTTTTACTCTTATTTTATTCATCCCTCTCTCCTCCCACTAAAGCCCCACAAAACTCTTTTACTTCTATTTTATTATTTTCTTTAAGGTTTTGGCCCCACAATTCCTTATTTAACTCATAATAATTCACCCCTCTCTCCTATCACCAACCCCACACAACTCTTTTACTCTTATTTTAATAATTTTCCTTAAGTACCGCGCTCATATCAAATGGGGCGATTATAGTGAATGGGAGGGAGTATATTTGTAATTAGTTTTGTGTAAAATTGTCGTAAGGTATCATAGTCATTATTATTGTTATCGTTAAACAAGGTTCATGAAATATGACCATATGTCCATATCGACCTATAATGTTCAATTATATAGGAATCAACAATAGGAGCAGCATTTTTCACAGAGGTGGTATCCTTAAAGGAAGCAACAGTGAAATTTGACATATGGGATACAGCTGGACAAGAACGCTACCAAAGCTTGGCTCCTATGTATTACCGTGGTGCCGCTTCTGCTGTTGTCGTCTACGACATCTCTAGTGCCGTAATTTCATTTCCTTTGTCTATGCCTCATTTCTTATCTTTTTTAATAATGTTATGGCAAATGATAAAGAGTGCCCCTACCCCGGGGCACTTGTTAATATGAATAATTCACTTGTTAATATGGACAGTGAATATTAAATTATGTTTTCCGTGTAGAAATCATTTCAGAAAGCGAAAAAATGGGTTGAAGAATTACATAGACAAGGTGAGAGTCCTCCGATATAAAGTACTCCTATATCTTATTTATCTCTTATGGATTGATCATTATGCCGAAATCTTATCTAATACTCACTTAGTCTATGTAGAAACGCTGAATCAAAAGTATAATGACTTTAATATGCACTCATTTATTAAGATTAATAAATGAGCTGCATAAGTTATTATAAACTCATTGTATGCGGCACCATAAACAAAATGTCTATATAGTCTCCATTCTAATGAGTTTGCTTGATGAAATCAGGAAGTCCTCATATGTTTAAGGTTCTGGTTGGCAACAAAGCAGACCTTGATCACAACAGAGAAGTGGAGACCGAGGTATAGCAGCCTAGACCTTAATTAACTACCACCATTTTTATCGGTTCAATTCAAGTTTCATACAAAGTAGTCTGTATTATTTTTCTTTTAAAATGTCGTCAAAATCTCATCATTCGCGGTAATAGCTAACCAAACCACCCATGGTTTTAATGCTCATCCAAATTATCACTGAAATAGTCTAAAAACAACCTTCCAGTGTTAACCATATGAAATATTCAAGTGGTTGTATAATGAATCAAATACAAGGATAAGGCTGCATGCATCTTACCCAGTTACTGAAATATCCGGGTTGGTTCACCGGTTCTATGGTTGAACCGAATTCCACGCTGGAATACATAAAACACAGAGGACTGATGTTAAAGTGTCAATTACAATTAGTGCAATGTACTTTGTTATGTGATTTCACCTTTGTCAGATGTAAACTTTATGGCCCCCCATCTCTTAACTAAGCTGACCATTTCTATATGTAATAATGCTCCAGTTGGACAACGACTATACTAGTTAAAATGTCCTTGGATACAAATCATACAAGACCACGAGGATCATGACTCAAAAAATGATGTTTTTCGCAGGTAGGCGAGCAATATGCTCAGGAAAATGGTTTGCAGTTCTTTGAAACGTCTGCCAAGACTGCACATAATGTCAATGACCTCTTCTTTGAAACTGGTATGTATTGCCGTGAAATGTTGGCACCGATGATAAATGATTAAATGGACAATGGTGCAATTTATCGCATTTTGTAGTCACTTCTCATTGATATCGGTCTAATAAGATGTCGAATTGGCCTGGCAGCAAAAGCATTGGCAAGAACATGGAAGTCTCGTGGTCCGACTGGAATGAGATTGCAAAACAGACAACAAGGCGGTCGAACACTGTTTTGCTGTTCCAGCTGATACAATACTAAGCTGATTAATCCACTTAAACCCTTTTACTGTTTTTTCATAAATTGTCATGTACAAAAATACAAACTGTTTATGATAGAAAGCTATGTATGATTTTATTTTTTAAGACAATGCAGTTTTAATACTCATTGCAGGTAATCGATAGCTAAAACAAATCGGAAAGATGTTGAATTCAAATATAATAGCATGACTGAAACAAATAATTTGGCAAACAAGACTCTGATTAGTTTAAAAACTGTGTTATTGCTAGAGGATGTTAACCACGACCGGCAATACCAATTTTAGAATAAAACCGTCTTACAGTTTGAGACAGTAATACAGTATTAACCACTGTTATTACAGAAATACAGAGTATAATAGAGAAAGCCATGTGGGTAACAGAATCTGAAGCTTCTTTGTTTCTCGAGTTTTAAATAAACAGTAAACACACAGTAGACAAACGTATTGTAGCCTTCATTTGTGTTTTCAAGCTTCCATGTCTTGAAATCCCCAAACAACTTGCTTACACTCTTTATTACACACTGCAAAATCTAGATTAGAGAGAATTCATTAAATCATTGTACTTATTAATAAACACAAATTATAGTATAAGACGGTCCATATTTGTCAAAAGGTTGTTCATTTGTTGCTAATAAATGGGTTATTCTTTCTCAATTTTGGACGGTCTCATAGTGTAAGATAGTCTTACGCAACAACTATTAAAACTATTGACTCCCCCTAACACCCAAAAAATGGTATAGGTGAAAACTCGCTAACAAGATCACCCACCTAGCTCGGTGTTAAAGACCCGCATGGAGGATAAAATGGCTAGTTATGCGCAAGTCCGCGATTTTATTGTGGTGTTGAAAAACCTATAAGCACTTAGTTCAACTAGTAAGAAGTTGTTCTACCTTACAGAGAAGTTTCAACTTTCAAGTTCAAGCCCTATGAATGCAGTTATGTTAAAACTCACGAACGAGAGTTATATTGTCCTAATGATCCTACCTGACTCGAATCCAAACTAATAGTAACCCACTCATTTGCATTGCATTGAAGTAGTATAGAATGAATAGAGTAATGAAATTTCCTTTCTAGTGATAGAATCTTAAGTAACACAAACATCCCTTACAAAAGACACCAACACAAAACAGTAAAATAAAAAAAGGAATTCAGAAACGCATATGCACCCTAATACTTTCATAGAAAAACATATAAAAAAGATATAGAAATTGTGCCAAAGAACAAAAGGCCATACATAGAAAGAGCTACAAGACTAAAGTTTGGTGAAGGCGTGGCTTAGGTTCATGTGCCTTTGCTCACGCTTCTTCCCATCAAAAGCTCAATTTCCCTCCTTACCAAACACACTAGTACTTCTTTTGCGTCAAATGAGGCGTAAGACCAGTACATATAGAGGGAAGAGGGGGCGAACCTATGACCTATTGTCACGATAACTTAGTCTTAACTCTTAATCACTAGATTAAGACCTTTTCGATACACTTCTGTCTTCTGCAAACTATCGACAACCCTAACAAAGAATACAATAATTAAATAAACATGACTTTTAGGCCGAGACAAACACTTAAATAAGACCGTTGTACGTTTGTAGTTCGTGCAACGATCCCTGCCTTATGTTATACACCTTATTCAATGATAAAAGCGATGCAAACGGTCTTATACCATACTCGGTCGGTACCAATTATTAGACCGTTTCCATGAAGAACTCGGACTCCTAAAGTTGTAGGACAGTAGTAAATAGTCTACCAAGAAGGGGAAGTGCCAGGTGTCACAGACGACGAAGACGAAGAGCGGCCGATGTGACTATGAGTGTTGGAATCACTAATAGAAGTAGTACCCAAAGACCTAGCATCCCTTAAATTGACAGAACATGCCTTAGTAGGAAGTTCCTTCATTGGAGTTAAAGGCAATGAAGATGGACTATTAAACTTCACTGGATCCGGAACCGGATTCAGATTACTACCCACTTCCTCCTCATCCCCGGATGATCCAGACCTAGCCTGGTCCATCCGAGAAGGCGAACTATCCGGTGTCTCAAACGGGGTATCCGCCCGGCTAAGTCGGACTGCCTCATTATCATAGATTGGGTTTGAAATGTACATGAAATCTTCTCTTTTCCCACCATTGCTAGCCTCAATATCCTCAAACTCCGCCTCAGGTACGATTTCACTATCCTGAGTAGGTTGTTGCTGTGACGACGGGATGCCCAATTGGTTCGGGCTTTGAACACTGAGAAACTCATGGAGTTTCCCATGTATAACCCTCTCAACATCAACAACAACGTCTCCGTCTCGGTTTTCCCTCTTGCTAGAGAGTTTGGGAAAGAGGAAGCTTCTAGGAGCTTCCATCACCCCTTGAGCATAGAAGCTACTAAGAGGAGACGGAACTAACTGATCTTGAGCTTGTTGAGGGGTTGAATTAGAAACGGAACGAATCTCCGGCAACAAAGCGGGTTTTGAAGCCTTGAGCTTTCGGCGCCGAAGGAGAATAGAGCAATACAGCTCAGCTAAAAGCACCAAAACTAAACCCAACACAAAAGCAAGAATAATCACCATCGCCATCGTCGCTCCCATAATTACCTTGGATGAACCACTCATCTCTCCCTCTCTATAAAAACTCAAGATTTGTGTTGTGAAATGAGTAAAAATGTAAAATGGGTTAAAAAAGATGAGAGAAAAGAGTGGTAATAAAAAGGTGGGACGTGGGAGGGAGGATCATGGGATACCCTGTTGGTAATATTTTGGCGGGAAAAAAAGGATTCTTATTTAGTTACTGTAGCACATGGCAGGTAAAGTACTGGTAACTTTGGGAGGCGAGTCTTTGGAAGGGACTCGTTGGCTTAAAATAGCTAATGGACAAGTGAGGGTAAAATGGTAAAATGTCATATGCAAACAAGATGCTTCCATTCCCTATTGCTGAGTTATTTAATGAATGCCTAGATTTGACCAAAAAGGTGATTCTTAATTACTGCTTAGTACACAACGGTAATTAATTGTTGTCGGGAAAGACAGATGATAGATCCGCATGTGAGTATTAGCCAGAGTGACAGGGACAATCAAATTTCTCAGTAAAAATCCCGAAATCAATTTCATGACGTCTCATAATCGGTTTAAATAAGAGAGAGCGATTGTAAGATGTTACCACGAGAATAATGAGAATTGCCAGAAGAGGATTTCGAACCGTCCATATGAAAACGTCAAATATGTTGGATCAACTCATTGATCCTACGAATAAACTGGGAATAAGTATCGTGTAAAACTCGTGGCAAAATGTAATAATTGCATAACTCATCTAGATTGTATGCATGTTAAAGACATAAAGGAATGTTGAACAAATATGGTCACAATTTTACAAGTATTATTATGGGAGTAGATTAGTAGTAGTATGAGAGTAGGTAATAGTATGAGTATAGATGTTTGATGGACAATAGTGATGGGTTACACCGAGCATTAACATGGTACTGCAATTACCAGGAAACCGGATGCATTGTGTCGTGTTGATCTGGTATCATGTTCAAATTGTCAAAGAATAATTTCCTCAGCCTCGATCAGTTTTTACCTGAAATGCAGACAAACCAGTTTTAGACACCCAAAACAGACACAAATACTCAAATAAGAACGTGGTACGCAAATTTCTTGTGACAGTGCTCTATACATGATCCTTAAACTTATTCAAACATAGATGCATATGAAATGCAGCATTACAGATTTACAGCAGGTAGGAAATGTGGTCATGAATTTTAAGATCATTACCAAAGATTCCAGCTATCAATCTTTGGAAGCTCTCAACGCAGCAAATCTCGCAGCTAAATCATCATAGTCAGGCAACTTAGGGTGCACATGCTTTGCAGGGGCGTCTTGAAAGGAAGCAGCACGAGCATACACCTTCTCTTGCTTGGGTTCTGTCAATTGTCTAGAAGGAACACAAAACGATCTAGATTTTGTTAGTGTCAACTCCTCATCCGAGTGGGTCACATCAGCAGCACAAGATTGATTGTGAGGTGGGGATTTGACCAAATTGGTCTTCCGAGACTTTGCTGGGTCATCAGATGACGGCTTCTTGCTGTAGTGGAGTAACAGTTTGTCAATCATCTTCTCCTCATCATCCTTCTTATTATATTTATCGTCATCAGTAACCAGGATTTGTAGGCCCTTCCTTGACCCGTTTTTTCTTCTGCTAGTTGAAACTCGCCGGAGAATCCTCTCTTCACCAATCATTTCATCATCTTGAGTAGAAGCAGATGCAGATCGCGAATGCTTCCTTCTATGTGATCTTCGTCTGGGTGTAAAGTCAACAGTGGTCTCATCCTTGTAGTAAATTTCCGTGAAACGGGGTGGTCCATCCCCATTTTCTGGATGATCCGCTTTTGTTTGGAGGTCTTCCGCCCTATTACCATTGCTCCCGGGATTTGGATTGAAGGTTAAAGTGTCATTATCTTCATCTGGCTTGTGCTTGGTCTTTCTCGGTTTCATATATGGAGGTGGAATTCCACCTCTGAAATTGGACTTTGGCCCATCTGCCATAGCATCCTCCCTCTTTCTGACAGACTTTACTATAATGTCTTCAGCAGGTTCGATTTTGACAGGTGGCGAGGAATTGATACCGTTGCTGGTAGACTGAGTATCTGGTTTTTTCCTTTGAAAAGAAATGTCATGCTCCTCAAGTGTTTGGGTTGTTTCTTCCCTGTTAGAACGTGGCTTACTTCTATCACGGGAGAATTCTGGACTTTTTGACACCTTATGCTTCAAGTCATCCTTTCCACTTGGTAAATTGTCCCGCCGAGGTTTCATTTGATGCCTTCCATCAATATCTCTTTCCATAATCTGAGGAGAAGCTTCACTCTGTTTATTTGTCACAGCTTCAGCTTTGACTGACTTTGGGACAGTTACTACCACAGGTGTTGCAACTTTATTCCTAACCATATTGAGAGTCCCAGGATTGTTTTGTGGCGTCTACATAAGACATTCATACAGGAAAGCCTTATGAACAAAGAGTGGCACTTATGGAAAACAACTAAACATAACTCTAAATTCCAATCGTCGTTCAGGGGGGAAAAAAGGAAAAAAAAAAATAGAAGGAAAACACGAGTACTTCCTCACTCCATGAATAAATTTCCTAGTTTGCGAGGCCGCAAGAGATACTGGCCACAAATGACGTACAAGAGATGGAAATGCTTCACGTGAGAAGTTATTCACGGACATGCCAAAATGTAAACCAGGACATGTCATGTGTTGCATACAAGTTCACAGAAGTACAAAACAAAAAGCTGTAGGGGAAGGGAGCGGACGCTGAAAATGAACAGAAGTCAATGATTAGACACACTAACTATCTGTTAGAAGGAAATAATAGGTTACCTTCTCAGTAACAGATTTAGACATCCTTTCTTCAAAGTTTTTACTGTCCCACCTTATTGAAAATTCCAACGCTATATCTTGTAGTAACTGGATCTTTTTCTCCACGGTTGGCGGTTTAGCAGATAAGTTTTCTGCAAGCTACAACACGAAAGCACATAGGTGTGTTGTAAAACCAGGGGGAAAAAGCGATACACTGATATGCTGACTGGTAAATGAAAAAAAAACATGAATAAGTACCTTTTGGTTTACATACATCTCCAAAGAACTCCCATATCTTTCCTGGAATAGGTTTCTAAGATCGCGAAGTTCAGGTACATCTGAAAATCTGGCAGCAGCAAACATCAAGGATGCCACAGCTTCCCTGCAGTCCTCGGGACAATCCCTGATTTGAACAGTAAAGTATGAGCAATGATTAACAAGTGTGAAAGGATAAAATCGTAGAATTGTATCTTATGCTCACAGATTTACACCTCACAAGTCCAGACATTGTAGTCAAACTTTAAGATGAATTATTTTGAAAAACAGATAAATGTTGAAATGTAAGTATTAATGGACAATCATTAAAATGCCAGTGTTGAACTGCCCATACTTCGCCACTTGGGAAATGATCAGCTAGTCATAAGTTCATTATAAAGTTCACTACTGTCCCCGTACCTACTAAGTCGTACCTACTGAGCCCATTCCAGATATCTACAGAGCTGTCAACATGGACAATTGGACATCCTAAGTTGGCAGTTTTATAACTATAATGACAGTGAAGCGAGTAATTATGTATGACTTGATTTGAAGACCAAAAAAATATAATTATGTGTGTTCTTATACGTTTAACCATGTTCCACATCACATAGAATTTCATTACTGTATTCCTTCTTGACTTCTCATTAGACCATTAGCTCACTAAATCTTTACAAGAAAGACATAACAAGATGTGTTGTTCGCTGCTATAAGTCTATAACTTATGTTTTGCTACTTCATTTATGAATCATGTGATTTGTTTTTTCTAACATAATCCAGATAGAATAAAACTAAAGCTAGCTGACAGCAATTACGCAAATGCGGCAGACAATTAAGCCATGTTATGAAACACTACACAATTTGTGAAGACCAAGCAGACTATGACTTTTGAAGAGAGGGAAGCACACCATCAACAGATTTGTGGTTTAATAACAAGGCAAGTATAAAGCAACTTAGTCACCTGAGCTTCTGCAGAACTGGAAGGTGTTTCAATACAATTTCGCAAACATGATCGACAAACTCATAGCACGAACAAAGAATCAGATCAGTAATCAATCCATCTGCCTGTTAGCATAACAAAACCAAACCGATTCAATATTAGAAGATGATAAATATATCCCAGTAAATCCACGAGCAGTATAGTTTAAGCATTCTTATGACATCCAAATAGCACCACAGATCTCCATAATTTTCTGCCTAAACATCTTTCGGGGTTTGAGAGATTGGAAATCGACAAATGACACCAAGTCATGAACAATTCATTTATTTTCTGCCTAAACTTCATGAACTAAAAATACTAGAAGAAAGAAAACCACCAATCCACCAGGCACCAGTGAAAGCCCTCAGCACTACAATTCCTTTTTTTCACTGCTTTATAAGAAATTCCACGGTTCTGAAATGAAGTATAAGTGATTGCACGACTTGTTTCTATTTCTGACCTATAATCCAGAATCCAGTATCCGATGTTTTAGCTCCCGTGAATCAAATGCATTACACAAATAACAAAATTCCACTCCAATTCTCATATATTATTATGCCAAAAATTCAACAGAAAACACATCAATATCATCCTGAAGTCCAACACATCTAGTTTGAATATCTACCGACGATTTAAGTCTCAAATCATATACGGAGTATTGTCATATAATAATCAAACGCCTTATCCTTTCATTTAATGATAAAGACTCAGATCATAACATCGCTCACTCACTTTCTAAAATATCATCGGCAAAAATCACGATTGCTTGAATAAAGCAAATTTACTCAATAAATTCAAACTTTTCTCACATGCATCGAGAATATATCCACTCGCATCGAGACATTCGATTCATAGATTACCGGATTAATATTCCGTCCTAATTATCAGAATTAAACAGATATAATTAACAATTAACAAAATAATCAAAAATTCCGAATGCGCCGACACATTATCAGGCATCGAAACAAAAACAGCTTTCGTCCACATGCTAATTCAAAATTAAATTTGACTGACTGACTGACACTTTCGTCCACATGCTAATTCAAATCATTCAAACTAAAAAAAATATAATAAATCAAAGGTAAAAAAATAAAAATAGGTAAAAAAATAATCTAAAAAAGGAAATAAACTAACTCGAGCAAAAGCATTGGACTCAAGTCCATTAGCGAGAAGATCAGCAACATCTTTCCGAAGAAACTTCTGTGTCGCGTTTCGCTTTCGTCTCACCGTTTCGATCCGCGTTCTCGCTTGCTTAATCAACGATTTACTGCACATTTTTCACGCGATTAAAATCAATCAATTCTTAAAAAACGTGCAATTAACGAAAATCCGCAAAATTAACGAAAATCTGCGAAATTAAGAAAAACGAATAATTATCGAAAATCTGCAAAATTAACGAAAAACGAATAATTATCGAAAAAACGGAAAATTAATGAAAAAAAACGTACGATTTGGAGTAGAAGGCACTGCGACCGAGCAAGCCGTCTAACATGTTAGTGAGAGTGAAACGGAAGAAAGGTTTGGAGGAAGGTGGAGAGGTGTAATGTATAGAGAGGAAGAGTGGAGGAGAAGAAAGGAAGGAAGAAAGGTATTTTAAAGGAGGTTTGGTTTGGCGATATAGCTGTAATGGAGTTGGAGAAGCTTGAAAATGGAAGCAAAGAGTATATGGTAATGGAAGAGTATATGGTTATGCGCCCACTATGTTTTCTCTCTCCTACTTCTCCCTCTTTTTCTCTCTGTTGTGGTGGGTGCGTGGGTGGAAATTTGGAGTACTGACTGCGTTTGACGCTATTTAGAATATAAAAACATTACTCGCAAATTATTAACGCAAAATCTCATTGAATACACACCATATCCGTCATAAATGAAGACGGATACCATTTCCTCTCACAAAATACTCATCAAGAGTGAGTGGGGAGCACATGGGGGTGCCCACCTTGTCCCCTCTACCCATTTTCTCTCACAAATTACCCGTTGCAAGATCCGACCCGTCTTCAGCAAGACTTTTCGAATTATTAATTACGGTTTTTTTTAACGTCTACCCTACGAGAATACGAGAACACATTAATAAGAAGTACTTGTAGTAATAACTAGTTTAGATCCCGCACGAATGCGCGGTTTTTTAGATAGAGATGTTAGAGAATTTAACAATTATACTACTAAATAGAGTATTTAACTTCACCTGAAATTTAATTATAAAATTTACTATTACTAATACTTTGTTTTAAAAAATATTGTTATTATTATATTCACTAAAACAGTAATATGAACGTTAAATAATGAATAATAACTTTAATAATACAATCAGATAAGATTAAGTTAAAGTGTAAGAAAAAATATATTATACGTAAACTTTTCGTGAAACTCTTAACTTGGAGTAGTACATTTGTATCAAGGGTAAGACGGAATTATAGAATTAATTAAAAAGTGTTTGTTAAAGAATTATTCATAACCATCATGTTTATTTTTAAAAATAATAGTAGTAAAATATTTTTATCGCATCATACATATAATATGTCTTTAAAAATAAGATATAATGAATCTCAAAGCCCAATATAGAACCAACTCATTTAGGCGGGAAAACTTTAGAATCTCTTACTCTTTTAGTTTTATGGGAGATGGGGGATGAGAAGAACGTTATCCTAAAGCTTGTCCCATATGAAAAGATTCACAACATATTCTCATGGAAAAATGGAAGTATACTTTCACCATAATTACTTAGGCCTCGTTTGGTTACTCCTTCAAATCATGGGAATTCGAAACTCCCATGAATTGAGTTTTTGTTAACTTGTTTGGTTATCTTTCATATTGTAAAATGAGGGAGTTTACAATTCCAAGGGAGTTTTCAACTCCTACATGATGTAGGAATTTGATTACCAACTCCTACCTAGGTAATTGGAAACTCCCACATCTCATCTCTTTCAAAATTACCCATTTGGCCCTACAAATTAGGTGTTAGTAAATATTGCGGAAGGGTATAGGGGTAATTAGAAACCAAAATCACATGAATTGACACGGTTCAACCAAACACTACACAGGAGATTAATTCATGGGAAAAACAAACTCCCGCAAAGCAACCAAACATGTTTTTGTCATTTCATGGGAATTGAATACGGGAGTTGGATTCCAGTGAATTGGAAATTAACACAGGAGTTCTATTCCCGTATGAACCAAACGAGGTCTCGTTTCTTTCCATATGTGGTTTATTAATGTGTGTACTTATGGCACGCGTCAGAAAAACCGTAATAAGAAAAGGATTGGGACTTTGGAAGTCCATTTAGTGTCTCGATTGCCTACTAATTTCTTATAAATTTGTTTTGATCTCACATTGTATTATTCATTCTATAAATATTTTGTTTGAAATTGATGATGAAAATAAAAGTTGAATATCAGTGTTTAATTACACAAAAAGCAAAAATATTTAAGTTTCCGTTATTTTAATACATAGTCTGATTTAAGCTACGAATAAACTTGATAAAATTAACTTGACCTAAATAACTTGCCCGAAACCCAATTGAGGACCCAAAAGCTTAGCTCTTATCAGAATTGACTCAACTCAATATGGTTCTATCGTCCCCGCCCAAATGTTGGTGCACCACTGGTCATGATTCCTAACCCCGGAATGACCGAAACTCACCCTGATTTGACGCAATTTCTGACAAGTTTGAAATGACTCGGTTCGAATTATCCCTCAAGTCAATTAACCCATTTGTCACGTGTAATAATTAGGAGTAGAATATATGAGTAAGGATCATCTCCAATTTTTTCTTCATTTTCTCTAATACAATAATATTAAATCATTATTCATTCTCCACCTCACAAAATAATTAACTAGTAGATCATTTCGAGATAAAATCTTGGCCATTGAGAAGAATGGAAGGAAATAGAGACAAGAAGAAATAAAAAGGATCTCAATTAAAAATATAATTACTTTATTTGTAGATTACATGAAATACTTACATTATGGTCGATCTCCGATTAAATTTATCAAGAAAAACTTATACTCCCTCCAATCCAATCCAAACTCCCCATTTGACTTTTCACGGTCTACGAGACGACACTTTGACCACGTTTTTCTTCATTCATATATTACTTTTCGGTGTCGAAATTATAATTTTCCGAAACGTCTTCTTATAACAAACGTAAATATGTCAATTTTACGCATAAATTTTAAAAATTTGATTGAATATAATCGATGTTAAAATTTAGCAAAGTTGACTTGAAAAGGGGTGTAGGGAGTTTGGATTGGATTGGAGGGAGTATATTATTATTATAAATAAAATATTAAGAAAATTCTTCTTCTTAATCTGACGTTCCAGTCGTAATGTTCGGTTTCAGAAAAGCTTTATCAGGTTCTCCAAATGATCCGCCATTTTCTTTATACATGTGGTTAGTATAATGTTGTCTATATCTTCTTAAATAGCTTACTAAATCCATATTGCTTTTGATTTCGATTTTTTTCCCTAGACTTTGACATAATATTTCTCCATTTAGAAGATTTATTAGTAATAAATAATATGTCACATCGAAAGAGAATACTAGCACAATTTAGGAATTGTAATTTAAAATTAGCTAACATTATCAATTCGGCTAAACCATTGAGTGATATTGACTTGAGACCTGAAACTAGAAGTAAAATGATGTCATATACCTCTAAATCCGTAACTAAAAGCATTTTTTGCGTGCATGAACATTGAATGTCAAATAAGCATGTTTGGTCTAACTTGTCAAAAATGAGTTTTTGTTTTTCAGGCTTAATTTTTTAAAAGTGTTTTTCAAAAACAGAAGCACTAAATTGTTGTTTCTATTTTTATGGTTTTTTGGTTTTTCATAAATTTTTGTTTAGCTTTTACATAATAACGTGTTTGGCCAAAAAGTGTTTTTAGCTCTAAAAACACTTTTAAAAGTCAGGCCACACACACTAAGTTATAGCATGTTTGGCCTAGTTTACTCAAAATGAGTTTCTTTTTTTAAGTTTAATTTTTCAAAAGTAGTTTTCAAGAAACAGAAACATCAGATTGATGATTCTGTTTCTATGGGCAAAAACATGGTATTTCAGCTTTTGAGAATCTACTGTTAGTTTCTAGATTTGTGATATGTTTGGCCAAAAAGTGTTTTTAAGGCCAAAAACACTTTGAAAAACAAGGCCAAACACACACTTAGTTATTTTAAGAAGAAAACCATCGATAATCCAAGGTTTCATACTCCGTAGTCTGCATATCAAAAGCAAAACATAGCATTAACCATAAAAAGAACGTTTCATATTATGAGAAATTTGTATTCTGCAATTTATGTTTGTAATGAATAATTAAGCTTTGAAAGTAATAAAATCCCTCATTCACTAGTTAATTGTTATGATTATGCTCTAATGGAGTAGTAACTAGTAAGCTTCTTGACCTAACGGCTCTCATCTGTTTGGCCCACGGCATGAACCCCACCGAAAGCATCCTAGGTGGACTAAATTTCTTGTAACATCCTCTCTTTGGGTAAAAATGCATGAGCACTCCAACACCCAATTATACTTCGTAGAATATACTGTATATAAAAATGAATTAAAATCGATGCTAAATCAATTACTCGTAAAATTTATGACGTTAACTAAAAGACATGTCAAATAATACTCCGTATGAACCATCTTATTTATCACAATTCACAAGTGCGATGATATTTAACCGTTTTATTCATCCGTCTTAACAGAGACAGGATTGCTCACTTATTAACATTTTCTTTAGTCCCGAGTACTTTAGCTGTTTTGCACCCTCTAAGACCATCCCCAAGCAGAAGGTCACGCTAACTAGGTCACCAACGTTTTAGCCCTTAATCACACCTTATTTATCTTGACCCAGTTTCACCCTCCCAAGCAGAAGGTCACGACCTAGGTCACCAACCCAATTAGGTCACGCTAACTAGGAGCTGCTCTTTGTTCCGTTAATAAAAGAACAAAAATGAAAAGGAAAAAGTAAAGCGACAATAATAAAAAGCGGTTATTCGTCAATTGTCAGTGAAGTTGGTTTCATTCTGTAAAGTGGTTGGTAGTTATCACTTATCAACGGTATTTTTAGGACAATGTTCAACAACTATTTTCGTGACTACTTGCTAAACCTCACGGATTTAGTTTCTTTTTTCCCTAAACTACTTGTATAAAGCAAACATATACTCCATCCCACTTATTATAAGTGTCCCGTTTTGTGAATGGCATGGGAATTAAGGAAATGAGTTAAATAATGTAAAGTATTGTTAGTGGGGTGAGGTAATAGGAGAGAAGGAAGGTAATGTGGGGTATTATTGTGAGTGAAGTGATTAAAATAAGTATTGTTATAAGGTGAAGTGGGGTATTGTTGTGGGGTTGAAGTGATTAAAATAAGAATAAAACATTGCTAAAAATAGACAATGGGGCACTTTTGTGAATAGACGGAAAAGGACAATGAGACACTTATAATAAGTGGGAGGGAGTACAATTTATTGGAACAAAAGAAGTATGTTGTTATAATTAGAAGAGTTTTAAACATGCAAACGTTGGTTAGAGGAAAAACAAGATAAATTTCACGTATGTGTGACGATTCATTGATTGTGGACACTAGGTTGTTATGCTTTTTCCCGATGGACGATGGTGATAAACTTTGACTCAAGGAATTACGTCTTAGCAACAATTACATGATCTACTGATTGCGGACGCTAGATTATCATGCTTTCCGATGGTGATAAACTGACACGAGGACTTATCATGTTAAGAGCAGTTGCACTCCCTACAACCTGAGGCCGAAAGGACAGAGACAGAGGCGAAGCCAGTAGTGTAGCATGGGGTAGCGCTCGCTACCCCAAATCCAGAAAAATTCTTAAGAAAGACGATTTTTTGCAACCCCAAATATTGTTTATTACAGTAAAAATAGGTAAAAGCCAAATTACAAACATGAGTGTGCTTGTGGCATGGTGGTGGAGTAGTTGTTTTGTCCCAACTGTTTGTGTGTTCGAGCCCTGCCAAAAGGTTCGAACCTTTTCCACTGTTTCATTTTCCTTTTTGTTTCGTAAACTATATTTTCTTTAATTTCTTACATGTATATTCTGTTTTTTTTTTCATCGAAAGTACTTTTTTTTTTGGTAAGAGTACATTATAAGGAATTTAAACATTTAGTTTTAAATAGTAATATCTTTTTATTTTCCAACATATTTATGGTCATCAATTGATAGTTGGTAGCTTTGTCCCAAAAATCCAAAGATGAGTAGC
>JAGPOY010001623.1:0-16777 GCA_018983105.1 Silene uniflora
GCCATCTTCAAGTAGGAGATTTGTGTTTTAATTAAGAAGAGAGGGAGGGGCAGGGGGATGGGGAGGGGTAGTTTGGGAATACAAAAAAATATTTTAGGAGGGAAATATGAAAATCACAAGTTTAATGAGTTTTTCCGGCCGTTTGGTATTGATAGTAAGTCGGAGTCAATATGTTGGTATTGATTTTGAAACTTTTTTTAAGTTGGTAGTGATTATGAAAAGGAGGACATAAGTTGGTAGTGTTTATCAATTAAATGATTTATGTTTACTTAGTCGGCTAGTCACGACTCGCGACTAGTTTCGAGATTTATGAAGAAATCGAAAGTGATGACGTAAATGGTACACCCATTTCTTGTATTTAGTTTGAAATGAAAATCACTTTTTTATACTTCGAATTTGAAATCCATTTAAGAAAAAAAATTTAAGTTATTAGTCTTGGTTTTGACAGCTTTTTTTTGTCTCAAATAATAAAACGAGATTTTGTAGTCATTTTACAGTTAAATGTGAGTATATTGCAACACTGCCTATTCCATTATTGTGGTTACATTTAACTAGAAAATTGTCACATACTCCGTATATAATATATCTGTTTGAAAAATAAGACAAAAAATGTTGTGTTTTTGTAGAGGGTTTACAGCGTTGATGATGATTAATTTGACTGTCCGGACGGAGTAGTTAACAAGATTTGACTCTTAGCATTGTCCCATTTGCAGATTTAGTTAATTTTCTTACTCATTGTTTGATGGCCATGCGTTTTTGTTTACACCCTTAATCAAGAACTTTGAATGTCGTACTTTTAATCTATAGCTTAATAAACTTGCACAGTTGCACCTAGACTCGTTAAAATTGACCTGATCCGTACCCCGACTAGACACTTGAACTCAAAACTCGAGCTTCGACTCACTATAACTCGATTCGAATGTTTATTGTTGCGAACTGATTGTTATCTATGAATAACTCGAATAATATTATAGTCCTCTCCTAATCACCTCGTCGTGGTGTCGAGATCGAACCACCATGTTTCTCTCATCCTCCGACTACCATGGCAACAACCAGCACCTGCTCCTTCATTTTCCGTACACTAATCGACCACCATAGGGGAGTTCAGATGCAGCTCGACATCAGACTACGAGCTTCGTTTTGCGGGTCTTTAAATTGATCGAGTCCAAATTGTGATATTTGAAGAGAACAAATAAGTAAAATGACATACCTGCCCTTGTAATCACTCTTTCTTTTAAGTTTAAGTGAGGGGTAGGTTTGTATTTTAATATCATTGTGTTGAGGGATATATAATGAGCCGAAGGTAGTAACTAGTAAGTATAGCATTACAATTTTCATTTTTCATAGAGAAGGCAGAACCGCAGAAGGTAGTAAAGTATAGCATTACAATTTTCATTTTAATGTTTTGTATTTTAAGTTTAACTCTCAACATTATTTTCTTTTCTCGTTTTAATTAGAAATTTAATTTAGTTAGTTAATTCGGGAACAAGATCTCATCTTTTGTAATCCGTCTTTTGAATCTTCTTTCTCATTATTATTATTATTATTATTATTATTTCATTATGTGTTTATGTTAGATCTAGTGTCTAACTTGTTTAAAGTTTCAATCTTTTGTAGTTTAATTATGCTTATTTGTTAGTGAGTAGACAGACTAGTTAGTGTTAATTCAATTACTATTCAATTACTATAATTAAACTAAAAATAGTTAATACACTGCATTACTATTTTTTTTAATATTAACCGAAAATAACCCGACCAACATACTTGAAAAATACTCGAAATAACCCGATGAGACCCAATCACTCACTAATAATTGTATATTTATACCACCTTTCTTTTTTTGCAGGAAAAATGGTCAAGTGTGTTGGAATTTATGCGGACTTTGGAAGAAAGGCAAAAGGTCCAATTTTCTTATATTTAAATTGTTCGATTTCCCTATTTTATCCCATTTAAACAGTTTTATACAAGGTTTGCAACACGATTTTAGTAGTACTGAATTTGTCAAGATTTGGGTCGTTACGGTTTATTATAAACCGTCTTACATACTTTTTTTTATGTTTGTTGTTAGACGTACTGTACAAGCATTTCAATGTTGAAGTTGGTGACAAGCCTGATGACACTTCCTTACCCAGGAATCTCAATATTGTAAGTTTGTTATTTCAATCTCTATTTATTCAAGTCTCATTTAGTTTTCATCGTCGTACTTACGGATTTAAAGATCAGTTTTTTAATACCATTTAATTAGTGATTGTGGTTATTGTGTCCAAGGATTAATTATAGTACTCCGTAGTAATTTTTGTAAGATGAAAACTGTCAGCTGATTGTGAATTCGTAGACATGTCCTTTCGAGTGAAAGTTGCGAATTTTTCTGTTTTGTAAAACAAAAATTGCTAATTTGAACTTACACATAGTAGACTGTAGACAATGAAATTCTTGAACATGGTTGCTCTCGAATGAAGTTGTCATTTCTTAAATTCGAAAGACTACAACAATTGCCAATTCGGACTTGCACATAGTAGACGATTAATTCGTGCACATGTATGGTAGCTTTCGAATTAAGCTCTATCAGGTAATTTTGTAATACGAGTCATTCATCCAACTATTTTGCACATACCTTTACTAGAAATATATTTGGGTATTTTCAAGTCAATCAATGTGATTCCTGAAATAGGGTCATATGAGGATTTCTGATTTCTGAGCATGGTTATAACTTGTTTATTATCCTGTTATATGCCCTTTTTTTGAGTAAGAGGTTGATATTATTGTTGTATATAGAGCAGGAGTGCACCCCGACACGGCCACACACCCACACCTATGATTATGCATGTAGTTTGGACTTTGGATCAGCCAACTCATTACACAGACCTATGAATATGCATTGAACAAGTATAATATTACATCTGTTTTGTGTTAAAATATGACCATTTTATATTTTATTATAAAATGCCCACTTGAATATAGCGATTTTTAACATGAAATCGTCATCGTATCGTTTAGTATGAAATCGTGTTTTGTGTGTATAGACCTTAACAGATGCCTGGGGATCACACAAAGCTCATATAAGAGTCGGCGTCAAATCTGAGGTAAGTGATTCGCGGTATTGACATATTAGAATTCTTGTTTGTTTTGGTAATGAAATGGCACTAATTTTTTTGGTATCTCTTAGCATCTCACACTCATCTTAAGTGAGTCCGCCGGGTTGAAATCAGTGGTAACATTTACCCCAGGAAAGGATGAAAAAACTTTTTGCAAGGTAAGTTATAATAGTGTAACACGACTCGAGGTGTATTTAGAATCAATCTAATATGAGACGGTTGATTTAAGGCTAAAAATGATATTGGTTTTGTGATTTTCGATTTTTCAGGTTGAGCACCATCAGTTGTTGAAGTATGTGGGGTTAACCTTTGCAACCGACATGTCTCCCAAACCCGTTTTCGACTTTTCTGCTGGATTTGGTATCGCAACGATTGACTACGGGACTGTTGGTATTGGGACTGACATATCTTTCGACACCGGCGCCTCTTCAAACAATCTCACGAAGTTCAAATTAGGTGTCAACTACACTATACCCTCCCTGGGAGCAATGGTGAATCTGAATATGTAAGTACAGATCATAGTTTCTTTTTTCTAGTGGATTTGTTTTAAGGAGATGATTTGTGTACCTGTCTTAGCACCCTGGGCCTCCAAATTTTATGGGCCCAAATCTTTCCATTACCACGTGATTGGTTAAAAAAAAGGGTTAAACAATAAACAATGAAATTAGAATGAGGATACATTTTATTTTGGAATTAATCTTTAATCTTTAAATACAAAATCAATTCCTCACAAATCATTCATTCGAATATCTTGTGAATACTTAAATTGGTTAATTGTCCTGTTTATGGTGATAATGTCGATTTTCTTGTGAATCTTATCACTATTTCTGTTTACGGACAAAAAGTCGTAGACAAGAGGACTTTGTTTTATCGGTTTTTATTTCGCGACTCTTATTAGTTATGGAATTTGGCCATATATTCATTTGCTATGTTTTATGCAGGAACAAAAGTGAGACTAAGAGTTTGGAAGCTTCAGTTTATCTCTCTCTACAGTCAGCTTTGAAGATGAAGATAGCAGTGGGTGGGGAGTTAGCCTACAACATCACCACCGAGCAGAGAACATTGTGCATTGGAAGCAAGTGTGCATGGGAGCCATTCATGCTCAAGGGACGGATCAACAACAATGGGATTGCCGGTGTTCTCGAGTACCAATGCACCTCCAAGACACGCGTCAGTATTACTGGAGATTTTGGCCGCTTCAACAAAATTCCTGGAATTGGAATTGGCTTGGCTCTCACCCTTTGAGTAATTCATCCTAATCATTTCGTGCTTGTAGACTTTTATGTTGGGAATTGCGTTAGTATTGGTAGTATTTTGTGGTTGTAAGACTTCTATCTTTGGAATTGCTTTATTATGGTATTATGAAATGCGTTCGGAACTTTAAGTTTATTGTACTCAATAGTCGGTTTATGGCTCCTAAAGTCCATCTAATGGAAATTCTTACACTTAAAAGGGTACATCAGAATTTTTAAAAATCTGATGTACCTTCTAAGGCTGTAATTGCTTCACCAAAAATCTGATGTATCTTCGCGTGTGGATGGATTTTGCGCCCTGTTCGCTCTTAATGAATATACTCGTTGCAAACTCTGGAGAAGGCTCATATGGCCTGACTGAGAAAGGCTTTCGCCTGCACTGTTGCCAGCGGTGCTCTTTTACAGGCCCATCGTCGACTTCTTCCCGCCTCAGGCGGTCCCCTTGTTGTTGGTGGATTCTTTGCTTCGGTTCTAGGCATGGAAGCCTGGTTACGCGCTCCAGTAAGTACAAGGGCAACAACAAAGTCGCTGAAACCCAATACTTATTCATCTTACCCAGTTACCCTCATCATTGTTCTCCTCAACACCACCACACACCTTTGAGAATAACATTTACCGTCTTATTACTTATTAGTTGTTTGACGAATTTTGTTCATTCGCTCTTGAATTACTAATCTAGTCTTTGATACATGTTACTTTTTGTCCGCACTCATTACCGATTTACCGTCTTCGCCGGTATCAATAGATGATTCATACACAGCTTAGTAATTATAAATTTTTGATGCTCTGTCTGGACTTGGGTTCCATGTCAAGCTTCATCCTAAATCGTCATCTTCCTCTTTAGCTGCTCCCATGACCTACACACTTGGGTATGTTGTCCCTTGCCTTTTGATGAAATATTTAATTGATTGGCAATTTTCCCGTTCAAGGTGATAATTTGAGTTTTGGAATGTTGCTAGTGAGCGAATAGTCGTAGCCAGTAGCCTGTCTCACAGTAGGCATCTCAGAAAAGCGTAAGGTTGTCAGTCTTCCCTCTTTTTCTCATCTTTTTATTCCTTTCCTCCCTGTTGTTTCTTTCGTTTACTTGATCATTGAATACTTTGTGCATGTGAACATACACGAAGGAGAGGGAAAGAGGAATGAAGCGGGTGAAGAGAGCGGATGGATTGGATGAATTGTGAACAAAAATGAAAGAGAGAGAAGGGGAGACCGGACACGAAAGGGATAAATTTGCAAACATAATTGAAAAGGAGATGAATTGTGTAAGCTCTTTTGGTGTGTCATATCTATCATGTATATGACCATTAGCGGCTTCTTTTATGGATGACATATATCGCTAGCCATTATGACATGGGAAACTCCTCTACCTATTCGCGTTGTTCAGATTGAAGGACCAGTAAACACTCTTTTTATTCCAAATATTCTGTAATCTACTGTGTTTTAAATGATTGGAGTGTTCAATGTTGCTGTTCTAAGTTCGAGACATGAATGTTTGCAGTGCACTTCGTGCTTGGTGCTTGGTAGGAGCTCAAAAACAATCTTCCTGTTTGCAGTGCTGCAACTCACCTCTGTTAAACAAATAAATGCCAGGCAAACAAGGATCTACTTCTGTTTAAATGCTATAACCTTGCATCTTGTTTTATTATGAATGTACAGTTACCTACAAGATGTGATTCGGCGGTCCAATGCAACCCAGTATGGGCTAGCAGCCAGAGTTTATGACACAGCCAACCATTTGGTGCGTTCCCTGAGAGTCAGGACAGTTTGGGCGAACTGTTTCGACATATTCGATGCAGCCATCCCGTTTGGTGGGTACAAGATGAGCGGACAGGGAAGGGAGAAGGGTATTTACAGTCTGATGAATTATTTGCAAGTCAAGGCCGTGGTTACTCCATTGAATAATCCTGCTTGGCTAATAGATGATAGATTCCTCTACCCATCTCTGTTGTTCTCGGCGTCTTTTTTTTTTTTTCAAAATAAATATCAAAGGCTTCATCCTGAACTTAATTGTGGTTGTTTAGACGTACGAGTCTTCTGTTGCGAATCATCCTATCGAAGCTGCTCCTCCTGTCACTA
Organism: Silene uniflora; assembly: GCA_018983105.1. Lineage (NCBI taxonomy): Eukaryota > Viridiplantae > Streptophyta > Magnoliopsida > Caryophyllales > Caryophyllaceae > Silene > Silene uniflora. The sequence goes on from JAGPOY010001623.1 coordinate 6,425, forward strand.
CATTTTTTTGTGAACGGTATTGTTAATAGTCGTATTCTCAATATCAATCAACAAAGTTGTGTATCTTGCAATTCTAGTGTGGTAAAGGTACGGTGTTGGAAACACTATTATACAATGAACGAGCGGGGTGAAAATTGTTTCCAACATAGTGCTTCAATCAGACGAGGTCAACAAACATTAGTTTATCGGTACTACATTTAAGCCAAAGACGGTAATACGCACAAACAGTAAGGTGTATCGAAGACTCAAGTATTAAACAGAATTAGTGAATCAATCAACTAAGAAGTAATAAGACGGTAGATGTTTATCTGCAGGTGCGTGGTGGTGTTGAGGAGGACGATAATAGGGATAAGTGTAAGTATTGGTTTCAGCGAGTTTGCCGCGCTCGTAGCGTGTAGAATATGCATTCCAGGCTCGAACAGAAGCGTCGAATCCACCAAAAGCAAGGGCACCCCCTAAGGCAGGGAGAAGGCCACGAGGGGCATGTACAAGGGCACCGCTGGCAGCACCGCAGACGACATCGTATCCCTCGTGATTTGTGTTTCCTCCGCTGAGTATCCAAAGAGCATTTGAAATAACATCGGTGCATACAGTCAACAGTGCAAAATATCCACCCACACGCGAAGATTTCATGACTACTGCACCGTGTAGTCTAGAAATAATCGGAGCACCCCCGCCCCGGATCAAATAGTAGGGAAATCCCGGGATGGTTCCGAAAAGGAATCCGGTTCCTGTGTTAACCACGTACCCGTCTATACCGTATTGAGGCAAGCTGTCGTATGAAACCCCGTTAAAAACGATTTGTTCTTCTCGCTTTTCCATCAGGAGGATTTAAGTTTCAAGATTCAAGTTTTTGTTTGGGGGCAACCTTGATTTTCAGCGCTAGCAATTTCCTTCTTTTCCTCTCTATATATATCCGATCCACTATTTAAAATCCCATATCCAAATCCGCTATTTGGAGATCCCGAATCAAATTTGAACCCGATCCATTCATACTCGAACCCCAGTCCAATCAAATATTTTTGAAAATTTAAGCTTTGTTAAACTTGAAATTTCAATGTTGTCACTTAAAGATTAATTTTTTTTTTGTATAGTCGAATCAAGTTTCGGATTGAGTTTTGGATTATAGGGTGGATCGTGTAACTCAAGACCGAATGAACAGAATTAGTCAATCAATCAACTAAGAAGTAATAAGACGACAAATGTTTATCTGCAGGTGCGTGGTGTTGAGGAAGACGATAATGGGGATAAGTATAAGTATTGGTTTCAGAGATTTTACCGCGAACGTACCGTGTAAAATAGGCATTCAGGGATAGAGAGGAAGCGAGGAATCCACCAAAACTCGGTCGAAATGAACAGACTCTGTGACTGTCCAGTTAAATGCCCATAAGCAGTTCCAGTTCACGTGATTACTTGACGCCCAAGGAAGAAGTGTCGAGATTTCTTTCCTAAAAGAAGACATATCCTAGGAGTATCAATCTTATTATTTCAGAATAATTAGTTTCCTAGGTTTCTAGTTACTCCGTATTTTATTTCCTAATTCCAAATAAGCATAATAAGGCAAGTCGGTTTTAGAAAAGTGTGTTTATTTCCTATTGACTTTAGGCGTGTGTTTTAGGTTAGATAGGTCGGTATCTTGGCCTATATTATTGCTGCATATTTTATACGTATGATTGATTAATAAGAAAAGAAACCCTAGTATTTTTATTGTGTACAAATTGTTGATTCGGATTGACGCGTTTGATCCAAATTTGTTCTTGCTTGACGCGTTCGGGCATTAACACGATTGCTATGCAATATGTAACACCCCAAAATTTCCGACTTATTTTAAAATACTATTTTTGGAAAAATGTCGGGAAAATAGAGGTGTTACTTGTTACTATTTAAAAGAATAACGATGATACCAAAATAAATAAAAGGGCTTTATTAATGTAATAAATATCCGATTACAACTCGAACTATGAAATATAAAACTCAGTTGCGGAAGCTAGGTGATCTATCTCTATTCCTTATGTCATCGTCGCTCTCCAAACTAGCCCGAACATCCATCAATTAACCTGATTAACCTGTTCACAACTCTGCTCACACAATGGGCGAGAACCAAGGTGATCACGGCAGGCCTATCCAAAAGAGAAGAAAGGGATGGACAAGAAAGCAGAGTAAACGTCAAACAACGTGGTTGAGTAAGATAAAACTACATCCCGTAAAATCAAAAGAAAACCTTAAAACATTTGTTTATATAAAACCTTTCCAAAACCATTTTTAACTTTAACCTGATCCAACCAAACAGTATCCGGTCCGTAAGGATATCCCCAACTATGTACAAAATGACCACTAGTCCCGAGTGCATGCACCCCTCCAAGGGTCAACCCCAAGGAGGAGGATCTAGAGGAACAAGGTCGTGATCAACCGACCCTAAGAAAAGGAAGCTCTGTATAGGGATTCCCCGTCGAGAATACCCTACCCCTCTATCAGATCCGAATTCACAGGCTCAAAAATCTCACAGGAAACATTCCCGAAATCCAATATAAACTCATGGGAAACCTTCCTGAAATCCAATATAACCTCACGGAAAACATTCCCGAAATCCAATATAAACTCACGGGAAACCTTCCCGAAAAATCCAATTGTAATCTCAAGGAAACCTTTTAAAACTTTCAAAATATCCAAATGATTTCAAATCCTTGTTTTCAAATCGTCCAATATATTCCAAATAATATTGCGTACTTGGATTATGCGATGGTTACGAGGACGTAACCTTTCTTTAAGGGGGGTGGAATGTAACACCTCACTTTTCTTGTTAAGCCATACATGCATATAAAAATGTCGCATGAACGTATATATAATAATTCATCTGTAACACTCCTGGATTTGTCCCACATCGGTAGAATGTGGGTGTGTGTGTGGAGATTTGTCCCACATCGGTAGATTATGGGACTTGTGATATATTTATAATAACTCCCACCCACCACTTAGTAACAAGATCTTGTACTTTTGGGCTTAAGTGGGGACAAAACGGGCTCAAAAGTGTGTACGACCGTGGTGGGTCGGGTTGTTACAAATGAAGAGTGAATTATTTGAGATGTAAAGAATGCTTAATAAATAGTAAGGGGTATATATAGGTCTAGAGGTGCAAAAATGGAGGAATGAAGAGGGGTGTTCAAGAGTTGGTTCATCCCCTCAAGTATATAGTATTATGTGCATGGGTCAAGGTTCATAACCTTGGTAAGCAAGTTATGAATCTAAGTATGAATTCACCCACATACATTCGCCTAATTAATAGCATACTTTACCATCAAATTTAACATAAAAAATGATCACATGAAATTATGGTTAAATCACACAATTGATCATACATGCATGTAAGAATTGGACATATTAATTGTCCACCAATATTTGTTCTCTTTCCTTTTGTTTTATTTATTTATTTATGCAAATGATTAATACATTGGTTGTTTCATAATCTTGTAACATCTAAATAAATTATCAAATGATTTATAAATTATTATTATTATTATTATATTATGAAAATCTCGGGTATTACAATCTAGCCCCTTAAAACAAACTTCGTCCTCGAAATTTAAACTACCCTCGACAATTTAACAAATCATATCATATCATATATATATATTAATCCTCTAACATCCCCGCTGACATGGCATTGTCTATCGCATGCAAAAATGATGTGGCGGCATTACATCAGTTTTACAATTTTAAAGAAAGTATTACTTAATAGCATAATTTTAAACAAATAAAAGTTATATATAAAAATAAATAACTGATGATTATGGACGCAATCAATTTTATTCAACCAGACCATTTAAAAATGGCAATATGGAGTAATTATATGTTTTACTGCAATTATTGCATATGGGAATACTTACTACTTTTAAATTGATACATGAAGCTAAAAGTAGATTATTTTAATTATATACTTAGATATCTTAACCATATTCGTGATGCATTGTTTTAATTTAAACATTTATTTATTGTAGGATATTAATTTTTCAAATTTATGTTTTATACTATTAATATTATAGTTATATTATGATTATAGATTTTAATTTAATGTGATATTATGATTTACTTTTTTTAATTATCTTCACAATGCTTTTAATGTGCGTTTTCTTTTGCTAATTTAAAATCTAATTTACGGGTCACCACTCACCAATAGGTTGGTGAGCTCTTAAACTTAAGTTAGTGGATCACGTGGAGTTAGAGACATCTCAAGTCATTGATCAAGATTTATAGGTTTATGACCCTAAAAAAGCAAGTTAGTCAGACTTAAGTGTTGGGTCAAAGCACAGCACGTTTACTCTCAGTTATAAACCAAATAATTTTAAATGGGGCCAATATTTTGGTTGTCAGTAATTACTAAGCTAAGACGATCTTATAATGTGAGACATTTCTATAATGTGAAAAGTTAACTTAATTATTGTCATTAAAAGAATTTTTGTTTTTATTTTTTTATTTTATTTTTAAAATAGACTGTCTCATGTTGTGAGATACTCTTATTCTATAATTTATGATTGTGTGAGACGGTTTTATTAAATAAGAAGATGTTTTATTTATTAAGAAAACTATTTTTTTTAACAAAAATGCATGGACAGTTTCTTAGTTGAGGTCGTCTTAATTACTCTTTAATCTTTTAATACACTTTATATATTTCATTATTTTTTTTTTCTGATGACTTTTTAATGTGTATACGAGGGTAGAAGTGTGGATTTCCTACCATTATAAGTAATGATTTAAATAGTTTAATTCTAATATGGAGTGACTGTCACCTATGTTTTTAGTTTATTTAAGTAGAAGATACAATACTCTAAATTATGAGCTGTTTCATTATGGTTTCTTTCTACTTATATCCTCTATGTTCTCTAAATATCTCAGTGACCAATAAAAACGGCTTGCTGGACGGGTCGGATCATACATACCGGGTCAGTTCAAATACGGGTCGAGTCATACGAGTCACGGGTTGGATTAGGTCAGAGTACGGGTCAACAATTAGTATCTAACACCGTTTTACAGATCGGAAAAATATTAGTTTAAAACTAAAGCATATTTGATAGTAGTATTTTAATCATATTCAATATTTACAAGAATTATATTGAAAAAAATTTTAAAGTACTAAAACTAATACTTTTTTAATTATTTTTCAAATATAATATATAAATATTAATATTTTACTAAAATTATTGATTTATCTTTACTCCACGGTTTCACCTGTCCGAATCTTCAACCATAAATTAAGGGGTAATATCGGGTTCGGATGGAACGGGTTACGACTCGAGATTTTCAGGTCTTGACCCTGAAAAAAACCACAAATTTGACAGGTTTATATCTCAGACTCTCAGCCATGTTTTAAACTCATAACTTATAATTTAGTTAAAATACTATAGATACGAATTGTACACATAGCCAACTCTAATTTGTTTTATTTTACTCCCTCCGTTCCGGTGATATGTTTACACTTTCCTAATTGAGGGGTACGAGTCATATGTTTACACCTTATATTTTCGGAAGGTTAATTGTGCCAAATGTCAAATTTACCCTCTCATCCTTCATCTCAAAGGACCCAAAATCTCATCAAACCACCATCAACATTGTCAAATAAATTTACCAAAAACGAATTATTGTATCAACATCATCAAAAAAATCTCTAACAATCCACATAAATCACATCAAATCATCATCATAAATCTCCAAACAATCCACCATATAAAAAAAATCTCCAACAATCCACATATTCAAATCATCATCATAAATCTCCAACATACAATCCACATAAATCTCATCAAATCACCATCAACATCATCATAATCTCCAACAATACACCATTATTGTCACTTCTCTTCAGAAGCTTATCGCGCATGGCTATCTATGCGGCGAGGTTGACTCGTCCGGTGTCTTTAGAGATGTATCCGGAATAAGACATATGTCTTTTAAGCACTTAAGTTTCAATGGGAAAGAATCGAGTCACGAGTTGATGCTACTCGCCCGAGTCATTGACTCAGTGTATATGTTTGTTGAGGTTAATGTGAATATCCTTTTATTTTATTGTTCACATAAATTCAAAACACCAAAAATATTATTTTCACGTTATTTCTATTAGTACGTTATTATTGTTGTTGATGGTTCGTTGCCGTTCGTAATAGACACTCCCCAAGATTGTTGCTTTTGTTCTTAATCTGAGCCATAGTCGTTATTAAACAGTCTGTCTGACTGTTGTTTTTGTTAGTTAATTCCGCTGCAAACTCAAGAATTCTATTTTTTGAGTAGAATTCGTATCATGATGGGCACGACAATGAAGATGATGGTGGAGAGGAAGATGATAATGATGGTAGAATTCGTCTCCTTCTCTGACGTTGAGGCCTCCGTCTCCATCGCCGCTAGCCGCTCTAGAGGCGCCGACCGTGTCCTGGCCGGTGAAAGAGGCCGATACGGCGAATCCGATCGTGCCTGGACTGCTTTCGAATTTGCAAATTGATTATATTCTTGATGTGCGTCGTCTACTCGATAGAGCGTGTTACAGGTTTCACAGGTTTCTAGGTAGAATTTGCAAATTGATTATATTCTTGATGTGCGTCGTCTACTCGATAGAGCGTGTTACAGGTTTCACAGGTTTCTGGTAGGTTCATTCGATATAGGTACTGAATTTTATTTCGCGCGTAATTTCATGACATTTCGCTTAATTATTTCGCGCGAAATAACTAAGCGAGATGTGATGATATTACGCGAAATAATTAATCGAAATGTGATGAAATTACGCGAAATAATTAAGCGAAATGTAAAGAAAATGGTTGCACATGTATTTCCAGCTTTTGACATCAAAGCCAGAGGTAAACTCATATATTGGTTTTAATTTGGTTTGTTACGCGTTGTCTGTCAGTCACTTCTCAGATGAATGGGTTACGGTTTAAAGAAATCGGTCTTTTTGGATTTAACGCCAAACATGTAGTAGTTTAATAGAATGATGTTGTCGTCGTTGCTAAGAGAGCGGGATGTTTTTTTTGGGTTCTCTAAACAAGAGCCCGCGTATAATCGTCATGGAGGGAGCCGGTGATTTTAAGGTCTCGAGCTAGAAATAACGTCGATAATAACAATAGGAACCATAGTCGTGACAAAATACAAATAAACATAACAATAATTTTCACAACATGTTAATAAATCGTGGCAAAATTTTAGTAAATTGTGGTAAGCATAACATAAATCTATCTATATTATTTTTTTTTTTTTGGGAAAGGTTAAGTATATTGATAGTATAAAAAAGGAGTATACAATGTGCTTTTACATCAAAACGAACAATGAATGAAAAAATTACATGGACCTCAAAATACAAGAGCTAAAGCAACAAATCAAAATTGAATTTGCTGAAACCAAGCCTTGTCATGCTGCTTCAGTCCACTATCATTCATTCGTTGAAATCTCAATTTAACATCAGTCAGAAGCTGCTTCACCAGAAATTCAGGTCTCTTTACAACCCCATTTAATCTTGCTTCATTCCTGGCTAACCAGACAGAATACATGAGTAGGACATAGCACGCACCAGCATACCTCTTCTGAAGCCTTGTCACACTCCTAGCTTTAGAAAACCATGAGACCATATCAGTCACATTCATCCTGATTCTGAGTTTTGCTTGTAATAGAGCTAGACATTTCTGCACATATGAACAATCTGAGAATAAGTGTTGGTGTGTCTCAGGACCATTCCCACATATGTCACAATCCAGGCTTATAGTCATTCCCATTCTAGCCAATCTATCTTTGGTGAGCAATCTTTGTTGAAGAAATGCCCAAAAAATAAATGCTGACTTAGGAATATTCATAGTGTTCCAACATAAATGGTACCATGGAACTTTAGGGTGGATAACTCTTAACCAGTTATAGCCATGCTTTACTGAATAGGGCAAAGAGCTATTTAACCAACTGTCTCCATTGTAGGCTTGCTTGAATTTATCCATAACTTGGGTGATTTTTCTCCAGGACCAACTGCAATCAGAAGGTGCTGTATAATCTGACCAGTGACCCCCTTTCATATACACATGGTTAATCCATTTGACCCATAGATGATCTTTTTTTTTAGCAAGCCACCATACGTACTTTCCCAACAAAGCAACATTCCATTCTTTCAGATTCTTGAGACCCAACCCTCCTTCTATCTTAGGGGTACAACAAGAAGCCCAACTCACATTAGGCGCTTTCACATGTTCTGCTTTGCCCCCCCACAGAAAATTAGAGCAAAGGGAGTTTATCCTTTTGATAATACCATTAGGGATAAGAAAAATAGTAGACCAGTAGGTATGCAAGGTAGAGAGGATAGATTGCACCAGAGTTAACCTACCAGCATAAGAGAGATGTCTTGTTCCCCATCCCCTAATCCTGGCTACAATTCGATCAGTGAGCTTCATCCCATCATTTTTACTCAGTTTTTTGGCAGAGATAGGAACACCCAAGTATCTAAAAGGTAGCTGTCCTCTTTGAAAACCAGACACTTGGAGAAGGTTATGTATGTGTGCAGTAGGCATGCCATTGAAGTAAATATCAGACTTAGTTTTATTCATTTGTAACCCAGAAGCAGCAGAAAAGGTAGCAAAACTTCTGAGCAACCACATTACAGAGTGTTCAGTCCCCTTACAAAACAGTAATAAATCATCAGCAAAGAGCAAATGGTTTAGTTTGAGATGGCCACAAAGAGGATGAAATTTGAAATTATCCTGTTGAGCTACAACCCCTAGAATTCTTGAGAGATATTCCATGCAAAGGGTAAAGAGCAAAGGAGACAAGGGGTCACCCTGCCTTAGACCTCTTTTCCCAGGGAAGAAGCCAAAAGTATTACCATTAAGTGAGAGTGAATAGGCAGGAGAGGTCACACACTTCATAATCCAAGTGATAAACTTCTCAGGGAAATGCAAAGTAGTCAACATTTGTTCTAAGAAAACCCATTCAACAGAGTCATAAGCTTTCTTAAGGTCCATTTTAATCATGCATCTAGGAGAAGTAGCACTCTTTCTATTGTATAATCTAACCAAATCTTGGCAAATAAGAACATTTTCCACAATATTCCTCCCTTTCACAAAGCCTCCTTGACTGGAATTGACAATGTCAGGCAAAACAGAGGCTAATCTGTTACACAACACTTTAGCTATGCCTTTATAAAGGGTGTTGCAACAAGCAATAGGTCTGAAATCTAGCACACTATCAGGGTTGTCCTTCTTAGGAATCAGAGTGAGGGTAGTAGTGTTTACTTGTTTAAGCAATTGTCCAGTATCAAAAAAATCCTTAAATGCATTGACAACATCAGAACCCACAATATCCCAGGAGTCCTTATAGAACTGACTAGTAAACCCATCTGGACCTGGGGATTTAATGGGGGAGATGGAAAAGATAGCAGACTTGATCTCATCAACAGTAATGGGGGCAAGCAAAAGAGCAGAATGAGTATGAGAAATGAGAGGACCAGTACTTACAGTGGGGGCATGGACAGGAACAGTAGGCTGATTTGATCCCAACAAGGTTTTATAATAATCCAGGAAAGCACCCTCTATCTCCTCATTATTGGAGCAAATGTTGCCAGACTGATCCTTGATGACCATAACTCGATTGTGAATTTGCCTGGCCCTGATTTGAGAGTGAAAGAATTTTGAATTTTCATCACCAAATTTGATCCACTCTACTTTGGATTTCTGACTCAAGAAGCTATGCTGCATTTTACATAGCTCTCTATAAGATTCAGCAGCTTCACTTTCAGCTGCTAGGACAGCTAAATCATTAGGACATTGATGCATCTTAATTTGAAGATCCTCCAAAATCATCTGAGCAATCCCAACAGATTTCTCAATATCAGAGAATCTGTTCTTATTCAGAGCTTTCAAAGGAGCTTTCAGAGCCTTGTGCTTTTGGACAACCTGGTACATAAGAGTTCCCCTCACAGGTCTACTCCAATTATCATGGACCACATCATGAAACTTATGATCCATACTCCACATATTATAATATCTAAAAGGAGGTCGAGCACACTCTCTATCCTGTCTTCGAAAACAAATGGATGGATTATGGTCAAAAAGGCCCTCAGGCAGAAAATTAACATAAGCATTAGGATACATGTCCAGCCATGCTTCATTCACCATGAATCTATCTATTCTAGAGAAACCTCTAGTAGCAGGGCATTGCTTGTTATTCCAAGTAAAAAAGGCCCCCTTACCTTGGATGTCATGAAGCTCACAGTATTGAGTACAATCTCTGAATGGTTCTATATCACTCCAAGTCACCTCTCTGCCTATTCTTTCATTGTAGTGCAGGACATTATTAAAATCCCCACAAACCGCCCATGGCCCAGGGTGAGTGTCATGAAAA
>JAGPOY010001624.1:0-16775 GCA_018983105.1 Silene uniflora
AATATTATATTTGTTGAATCGGTTAGAAAGCTAATTGACGCATTGTGAGTAGTAAAAGCAACAATGATAGCAGCGGGAGTAGTGAAAGTCCTGCTAGCGGCAAGGGGAGTAATGAAATTAACAATAGTAAATGCGGGGGTAGTGAAAGAAAAAATAATGATGGCGGGATAAGTGAAAGTTATAGTAGTCACAACACATGTAATGAAAGTAACAATGGAAACAATGAAAAGAGTATGAAAAATTAACTAACAATTTGATTTTAAGAAATGTTGATTTTATTTAAATATATAAGTTTGACAAAACTAACGGGTTAACCGTAAAAATAGCAGGGTAATTAAACAAACAACAGTGACCGAAGAAATAGTTTTAACAAGGGATGTAGTAAAAGTCATAACATTAAAAGCGGGAGTGGTGAACGTGTCTCATAATTTGTTAATTAATTTTACATCTCATCATAATTTCAAGATATAAATTGTGAATGTATGTGTTAACCCAACCTAGTTAAGTACTCACAACCCAAACCATAACCAACACACTACACACCTGACACAAATTTTATTAATCATCTGTCTGCCTTTTTAACCAAAGATGATGGACTTTCCTAATTTTATGGAAACTCTAACTTATGCAGAACAAAATACTCCGTAGTTGATAACTTTCCTAATTTTATGGAAACTCTAACCTCTCTACACTATTGTATTGTGTCTATATATATACCCTCATATGAGGTTTATTTACAACTTGACCGTCGTGCAAAATGAGCATACCGAGCAAAACTTTGCATCAGGTAATTTGATAGAATCTTATGAGCTCTATATTTATACAAAATTAGGTTTCGTGTCTGTATTGTGAAATTAGCGCTTCTGAGCTTAAGCATGAATACATACACGAGATTTTTAGATGTTCCTCTTTGTTTTTATTTTCTGAGTTTTTTTAGTTTAATAATTTGTTAGATTAGATTTACTCCCTACATCTCAATCTTTTGCTCACACCTTTTTATTCAAACAATTCGGCGTGAATGATATTTTAATTAAAGATAAACAAATGAACAATCAAATGACGTATATTATGAGATATATTATGCTCCCGTATATGATTATGAACATACAAGGCTTTCCTGGCTGTGCTGTCAAGTTAACAATCAAATACTTTAATTTATGTGTTTCAATTTTTATATTAAAGTAATTAGATGTGTCAAATTATTTACCTGATCGAGCTGTTTATGTGTTTGATGTTGTTTATTAATGTCATACTATTATGCTTGCTTGTTATTTGTTCTTGTATGCTTAGACTGTAAACGTTTTGGGCGCAGTGTATCAAGAAGAACTCCGTAGCAGGGGAGGAAGGGAGACAACTATATTTATTTATGCTGGAAGACGGAAATAATTATAACTTGTATGGGATTAGAGATCCTCCTCCTCCTGCTGACAGTAGCGATAAAGCAATTCTTAGGCATTTTGATGAGCCCCTGCTAGAGATGGACAAATCCTTGTTGCCTGAATTCCCGTCTTACACTGCAATTGGTTCTCGTATCTTTATGATTGGTGGCTACTCCAATCGTTGTTCATCTAACAAGGTCTTTATTTATGATACCTCGTCGTCCACACTGGTTTCCGGACCACACCTGAATTCCGGTAAACATTATCCTGATTTGTTTACCTTTGGCTCCAAAATCTTTGCTTTATCTCGCCATATGTGCGTTAATGATGGGGATAATATACCTGAAAATAAACCTCGGTTTGAGATGTGGGATACGGATACCAATGACCGTGAATCCAAGTGGTCTCCCTTACCGGTTCCAATGCTCCATGTTTCCTCCAACAAAAGACATGAAACTTGTTACTCTATTTGTGCGGCTGCAGCTGTTGTTGTTAATGGCAGTCCTGTTATTTTTATTAGTCTCAAGCGTGCGGGTACGTATTGCTTTGAGGTAGACAATTTGGTGTGGTATTACCTAGGAACGGAATTATTACCTATCGATGAAAATGCCGTCTCAATTCCACATGTTCCTTCCCTGTGCTGTGGCTATTCTTTAAATTCGAAAAGATTAGCTGTTTTTCGCTTTTGTTATGAGGGTAATGGTAAGGGCTTTCAGGTGAATGAAATTATTGTATATGGCTATGAAAACCTTCCTTCATTGGGGGGGCCGCCACTAATGTGTCAGAGGTCCTTGCCACTGGTTTTTGGCCCGGATAATCGTGTATATTATATCAGTACTGGTGTTGATGAGGTTGAAACAACGTGTTCCCCAGCTGGAAACCGCTTTGTCAAGATCTACGCCCTCGACTTTGAGGGTATCGGCCTTGATCTGAATGTACCACGCTCGTTTCAGAAACAGAAGCTGATTGGGCATGGCGAAGACCAAGATGAAACTACCGAGTTTGTCCCATCAGACATGTATACAAATATGGACTGGCTGATAGGTCATCCTGAAGAACAAGATGAGACAGTTGAGGTTGCCTTAAACAAAGGCTGGCCGTCGGAAAGTTGGGAAGGGAACAATGAGACAACCAAGGTTAACATGAGCAAAAGACAGTCGAAAATAAAGTGTGGGAATGAGAAGTGGGAAATGGAGGTTGAAGAAGAGACGAAAGAGTGTGTAAAGTTAGTTGAGTTGTCTAGTATATGGGGAGTGTGTTTTGACGGTGGTCTGGCTGTTAATGAAACTTTACATATTCTCGGTGCAATTGCTATGTAAGTAACCTTTTGATACCTTCTTTTGCATTATCTTTTTCCACTTGTGTGTTCGGATCATAATTTAGAGATGCATCTTGCAATGATTGTTAGCTACCGCCGGAAGTTACTGCTCAAGTTTGGCATATGCGATGCTAGTTTTGTGTTGGTTCTTGACTGAGTTGTGTGAAGTTGTAACATTTGGAATGAAAGAACCTGTCATATATATAACTTGAGTACGTATTGAATCGAAAGTTCATAAATTAGCACGGAGTAATTAATTTACAATTTTACATGCACTTCCCTTTGAATTTCTGGAAATTGTGTATCACGGTTTACTTTTTTTGTACATAATCTTGTGTCATGTGTTTGCCATTGATTTCGTGCAGGTAGCTAGCCGGTGGTTGGATGACGTGCTTGGGTCCTTCACTTTATCTATGTCTTAGTTCTGCAACTATTCTAGTAATGAGGTTGTAGGATAATTTTCTATGTTGCACAACCATAGATGATAGATGCTTATGCTTATGCTTATGCTTATGCTTATGCTTATTTCTCGATAGTATTTAAGAAACTTATTTTCCTTTGTATTCCTAATTAACTCCGGATCTATTTATTTGTTGTATGATTGCTTATTTCCTCGTCTTATTTTCTCATCTTAGAGGAATTCAGTACGAGAAATTCAGTCTTTGCTGTACTTGCTTGAACTCATTCAGTTTAGTACTTGTATTTGAACTTCAAAAGCATACTGAGCTTTATAATGAAGGTCATGCGCACTGATTGAGGATAAAATATTGAATTACCGAATTAATGAACTTTTTACCTCTATGTTAGATAGACCTGATAAACGGGTCATTCGATTCAGTTTCGGATCGGGTTAAAATATTGAGTTAACGAATTAATGAACTTTTTACCCCTAAACTTCAATAATTCAGCTACAACAAACAACAACATTAACCTCTTGCTCAATGGCTCCCGTAAATTGCGGGATAAGGACAACACAAAGAGGCTATTTCCGAATAACCCAAGATGAATATTGCGGCGAGAACTACTTCATAATTCAAATTATTAACAGACAATATAAAAAAAAAATCAGAAAACCTAAATTAAAACAGAAAGATTCAAACTTTACCTCTAATATACTTGGGAACTCTATTAATAACTGATTTGGAGGTTTTAAGCAGCTTGTTTAAATTAATCATATCTCAAAATTCCAATGCCTTCTTCAGAAATTACCAAATTGATTTATAATTCTGGTAAACATCAAAAAGACAAAAACCCAATGAATTTTGAGCATAGTTTTAACCAAATTAGCCAATTAAAACATAAAAATTATCAAATTAGCGAGAAGGGGAAATGAATAAACTTGAATACTAATTAAAAAAGTTAAAATTCGAGCAAAAAGATTACCATTTTAGAGACCCATTACAGTGTTGACTGAAGAGATGAAAGTTAGTAAAAATGCGAGACAGTTCATGGTAAAAGTTAGCCGAGGTGAAGACTGAAGTAACAATGTTTCACTCGAATGGAATGGGTTTAGTTAGGGTGTAATCGAGACGAATTTGAGGTCGAGTTCGGATGAGCTTGAAATTGATTTGGAAACTCAAAAGCTCAAGTTTGTAAACTGGATTGACTTTACAATGTTGAAATTTAAGATTAGCTCGGTCATAGGATAAAGCTCAGTTTGGGTTCGGTTTGATTATTATTTTATTTCTTAATTAAAAATTTATATAATTAATTAATATAAGAAATTATAAAGTGTTGGAAAATAAATAAATATAAATTAAATTTTATCTAAGTTTAAAAAAATATGATAAAGCTCAATTTAGGCTCGGTATCCGGGGTTTATCCCTTCTTAATAATCAAAAAAAAAAAAATATGTACTCGTAAATAATACGTATGAATGGTGTATTATCGGATCTGCTGGAAAAAATAGATATTTCGCTCTTTCGAAATGGACCAAATGGTTTCAGGCTTTCAGCAATGCAACTTCTATACAAAGCATTCTTCTAATACTTTTTATTTTTCTTCTTTGTGCTCCAAATAAATTCGGGAAAAGGCCTTATAAATTATAATCATCATTTTTACCTTGAATTTTCAATTGCAGAATGCTATAACAAATCTTCTGAGAATATAAGCATTTGAAGAGCATATGTTTATGCGTTTCATTTGCACTCTTACAAAGAATGCACTCTTACATTTCCCTCGTTCCATTCCAGGATTCCGAACTGCAGATATGGCATTCTGAGATTATTACAACATTTGAAACATTATTATCGTAATAGAATTATAGGGTTAACAAGAGTATGGTGGATACAATAAGCCTCAGATGATTTTCGACTGAATAAGCAATTCGTCCCCTGTTGCTTATTCTTCAGAGGTGAAAACAATAAGCCTCTGATTCTTAGCAACCATATCCTTAACCAAAGGCCAATCTCCTGGCATCCTTGATAGAGGGAACCAATACTTCATCAAACCCGACTCCTTAAAAACTCTAGTAAGGCCTTTTGGAGACGTGACACAGTCTTCCATGATTAATGTCACAATTTCTGATGGATTCTTCGGCATAATGGCTTCAATTTCCTTGCATGCATCGATGGCTCGTTGCTTTGTACATAAAAAAGGGCTGCAGTAAGCGATTTTCAAATAACTTTGAAAGTAATTTTCAAGACTTTGTCTAATTAAAGTACCCTGTCAGATAATAAGTAATTGCAGTAAATCCTGAATTATAGATGCAGTTTGATGCTTACAAGTGCAGTAAAAGCATGGCATTTTCTGTTGAAAGAATGGCACAACCATACATCTCCTTTGTAGTCATATGTATCTAGCATCAGCGCTCGAACACGGTTCTGCAGATAAAACTCAAGCTATGTCAATTACCATTCTAATCATAAATGTACTCTTTCAATCGCTCGACAATGACACACTTGTAGCTAAGTTTGAGTGACACAGAGTCATAGATATGAATGTAACATACTCCATATAAGTAACAAACTCACATTTAGCTGTTGTGTAAGACTGTCTTCTTGATTTGTCAAAGTAACAGTTGAAAGTTGGAACTTCGTATTCTTCAAGATCAGCTTGTGGCGGACTCGTTTCGTGTTATAACATTCACCTTTTGCTTACAAAGTTACAGTTCAATAGTACAAATTTAGCAAGTTGGGAGAATTGTTCAGTTTTCTGCTACAGATTACAACAACAATACCCCAGTACCTCAAACCCTTCCGCGTATGCTGGGTAGGGGACTAGGGTCACACAGGCGGATTTTCCATGAGTGACTAGTGTCTATCACAACATTGAAAAAGAAGAGTTTTTCTGTGTATTTTGCCTAATAATTGTATTAAGAAATTAAAATATACAAATGTTGCTTCTACAAAGTATTTTCCGGACCGTCACTAGGATCAGACATACATCCTTAGGTCTTGTGTTGAAAACTTAGAGGGTTAAGCCCAAAAAGAACACAGTCATGTTTACAGGCGCGAGAATGTTTCATCCTAAAATCAATTGGTAACACGAGGGATACGTGAATTGCACACAAAGGAGGTATACCAGAACATTACTCAAAATCAAATCTGATTGCAAGTAGACAATTATGCCAATTAATTCATCAAGATCTTTGTAAGGTATGGTACTCAAAAATCAATGTTTGAAACCATTTATGCATAACTCATAATCAACATTGTAAAATCATCCTCTCAACTCTAATGAACCCGAAAAATAAATCAAATAAAACTGGCATAAATGAAGCTATTACCACACGTTTGAAAGGATTAGTGACAGTTGATCAAACACATCTGGACTTGAAAAACCTTGACCTCGGATATCGACAGTTGAAACAGTACAAACCAACTCCACAATCTGAATTACTTGAGCAACTTTCTAGTAACTGTCAATAAACATACAACATTGTCAATAAAAAATACATTTGTCAGTGGCGGAGCAAGTAGGGGCTAGCATCAGGAACCGTTGACTCTGCCACTGACACATTTACGTATATACGAGTAGAGGTGCATGATTGCATGTACCTAATTTCACGCTTCAAGTTCAAGCCGGGGGGATTTCCCTGAAAAAAAAATGTTAAGACCCCATGTAAGGGTGAAAATGGACATATCGAGTGTCATATCGTGTCTTTTGCATGCACCAACAATTAGACGAGTAAAATGAGGGAAGGGAATACTATTTGAGTACTCGAATAAAAGTAATCTCGAATAAAAGTCTAGATAAGAAAATTTTAGTTTCACATCATTTTACAAAAAAATGAGAAAAACATAGTGATTAGGGAGAAATACAAATCCGAAATCTCCCTCTCATAAACAGGGTTTAAGGAGCAACAAGTAGGAAGCTCATCAGAATGCAAGAAGCTGCTGAACACGACTCCCCTGATGATTGTCGGGGTGTCGTCCACGGCGATGAACTCTTTCTTCCTGTATCACCGTATTTAGAAGGAAGTTTGAGAGATTCATGTTCTCAGGGACATCTTTAAAAAGAATCCCTCTTACACTCTGAACGTATGGTGACTGTCCTGTTTTCTCAAGCATAGCATCACATAGCTTAACAGCATCTCTGCAATCCCTTACGTTGTGCACTCTAACAATATTTGCACCACCCAAAACTCCAGCAGTTATAGCAGCCACGGTTGCAGGATCTCGTTCTGTTGTTACAGGGCGATCACAAATTTCTGCTAAAAACCTCTTTCTCGAGGGTCCGATAAGAAGAGGGCCATTAGCCAGGCCCAAATTCGTCTTTCCTATCACTTTTCGTATTCTTTTCAAGCCCTGTAGAATCTCTAAATTTTGCTTGGTATTCTTCGAAAATCCAACGCCAGGATCAGAAATTATCCTCCATGCAGGTATACCTGATGATTCCGCACCCGTGACACTCAAGCTCAACTCCGATCCCACTTGCTCACATACATCGTCGTAGTTTAAATTTTCGGAGTTTTGCATAGTAGTCGGGTCTCCTCTCGTGTGCATTGCTATATAAGGCACTTTAAGTCCCGCAATAACGTTGAACATTTCAGGATCTAATTGTCCTCCAGATACATCATTAATTATATGTGCTCCCCTCTTGACTGTTTCGGAAGCAACTTTTGAATAGAAAGTGTCGACCGATAAAAGTTTCCCTTCTTCTTCAACCATGTCCTTGACAGCATCTAGGATTGGAATTAGTCTTTCTAGTTCTTCCTCGGGAGAAATCGAATTTGCCATCGGACTTGTTGATTGCGCACCAAGAGCAATTATATCAGCACCTTCTGAAATCATTTGACGGACCTGAGTAGTTGCATTTCCCACAGATTGAAACTTCCCTCCGTCGCTAAAACTATCTGGAGCCAAATTCAAAATCCCCATTATAGAAGTTTCACATGACCAATCCCACAATCTATTCCCAACTGGCAATACTCTCCTGAGCATTCCATCCTTCCCAATGAGGGACTCCCCGCCGAGTTTATCCCACCCTTCAAATAACCCATCTGTGAACCTTGACAATGAATGTGACAATGAATGCCACGATGCAACCGTGTCGTTTTCTACATTATATCCAAGCACATCAATTAAAGGGGCCATCACAAATGGTCGTGCCCACATCCGCTCATGGGGAATAGTAAGATTGTCGGAGCTTACTCTATAACTCCCATAAAAAAGAATGTCCAAGTCCATAGTCCTAGGGCCATATTTTTCAAGTCGACCCAAATCCCTTTCGATTTTCTTAAGTACCCCTAACAGTTCATGAGGCCCAAGTTTTGTGAACGCTCTCACGGCCGAATTTAAAAACTTTGGCTGATTGGATGCATTGGCAGGGCCTGTCTCATATAGGCAACCATGCCTTGTTATATTTATGCCTGATTTGTTCATTAGTTGCAAAGCTTGTTCCATATTATATAGCCTATCCCCTAGATTGCTCCCAAATCCAATTAAAACTTCTTGCTCCTTAGAACAAACTTCAATGGAAGCATCTGACATTGAATGAAGAAATGAAAGTTGCGAGGCTGCCAAAACACCATAACACACATTTCAAAATCCGGTTAACTAAAATATTCCTTCAACTTATAACAAAGAATACAGTTTTTCACCCAATTCTTCCTTGGCTCTCTTTTACACAAAAACTACTGAGTAAATTTTTTGTCTATCCCTCTTTATGTAACTCGGCGTCAGTATCATTCTATCAATTACAATATTCTCCACAAAATCTCCAAATGTATAAAGACGCAAGATGTTGAACATACATGTTTTCACCTCTAGGGCCGCCGCCAACCCCCTACTCCTCGCCCCTTCAATAAATTCAGCGCAATTGAAAATGGGTATCCAAGATTTCAGTCGAACAACACCTAAATTATATCGAATTCATGAGCTCTATACCCAAAGCCCATTCTCCCCATTTTAACTTGTCTAAACTTCATTAATTCAGCTACACAGTAATAAAAAGTATTACTCCGTAACAAACAACAACATTACCCTCGTGCCTCAATGGCTCATGTAATTTGTGAGCTAAGGACAACACAAAGAGGCTATTTTCGAATAACCCAAGATGAAAATTGCGGCGAGAACTACCTCATAATTCAAATCATCAACAGAGTATAAAAAAAAAGTCAGAAAACCTAAATTAAAACTGAAAGATTCAAAGTTTACCTCTAATGCACTTGGAAACTCCATTAATAACTGACTTGCTGGGTTTACGCAGCTTGATTAAATTAATCATCTCTCTAAATTCCAATGCTTTCTTCACAAATTACCAAATTAATCTATAATTCTGGCAAATCATCAAAAACCACATTAAATTTTGATAATTAGTGGCAGAAATAAACACAATTGAGCATTAATTTTAGCATAATGTTGAATTAGAATCACAATTAAAACATAAAAATCATGAAATTAGTCAAAAGGGCATATGATAAATTCGAAGATTAATTAATAAAATTAAAATTCGAGGAAAAAATTACCTTTTTAGAGACCCATTAGAGTGTCGACTGAAGAGTTGAAAGCTGGTAAAAATGCGAGACAGTTAGTTCATGGTGAAGTAATGATGTTTCTTTCACTCGAATGGAAGGGGTTTAATTAGGGTTTAAGAAGTAGCTAATCGAGTCGATTTGAGATCGAGTTTAGATGAGTTTGAAATCGGTTTGGAAATTTAAGCTCAAGTTTGGACTAGGCATGGTTAGAGAGACTCGAGGAGTTATTATTTTAGTTCATTCAAATCTATAGTAACTACTAGAGATGGCAATGGTCCCCTATAGTGGATCCGTATTCGAACCATATCCACATAGTCTAAAATTCCCAGATACATATCCAGATGCACAGGATATGGACAGGATCTGGATCTATCCCGTATTCATTTGATCGTAAAAAAATCATTTTTCAAATATTAAAATATTATTTTTTAGGTTATACTACAACTTAAGATACTGTTCTTTTATTATTATAATACGAATTTTAAAAATAAAGTTGTAAGAATATCAAAATAAAGTTTCAAAAAATACAACGGCTACAACAAATAATTTTTTGCAATTGAAAAATGTTAATGATAAAGAAAACATAGCTTAGTTTATGAAAAAACTTTAAGAAAATGATATATTTTACTATTTTTTAAACTTATTTTTAAAATTTCATTTTAAAATAAAATAAAAATGGATCCAAGGTAGGATCTGGATCTCAACTATAAGGATCCATATCCAGATCCGTTTATACGCTTATGGATCCGATCCATATCCATATCCACAGGATCCAAAATATTGGGATCCATATCCGACCCGTTGGATCTGGATCTCAGGATCTGGACAGGATCCGAGATCCACTACCATCTCTAGTAACTACTACTAACTAGTATTCCGAAATCAAAAAGTCTTGCTGAAAACGGGTCGGATCTTGCAACGGGTAATTTGTGAAAGGAAATGGGTAGAGGGGACAAGGTGGGCACCCCCCATGTGCTCCCCCACTCACATCTCATGGGTATTTTGTGAGAGGAAATGGTATCCGTCTTCATTTGTGACGGAAATGGTGTGTCTTCAATGAGATTTTGTGTTCCGAAATAGATATACTTACTCTGTTTCGTTTAATTTTATATACTTCGTATTTGTTTGTGGCCACTATTTATAAGTGGGGAGAATTTTCGATACAATTTCTAATATTTGTATAAAAAATAGTTATGTAAGATCTTGTTTAAATTGTCTTACCGGATACAACTTCTAATGTATAGCAGATTCCCGTTCTCATTTCGCTCACTATCTTCTCCTCATGACCTCATGATATATATCGTCTATTCAAGAACCGTTATACCACAAAATAAAAGTAATGGTACCCGAGATGACACACATAAAACTGGGACAAATAATCTCGACTCGTACAAAAATATGTACGGACGTACGATATTTATGATGGGGATATAACATCATGATATAGGTACAACATCAATAATACTCCCTCCAATCCAATCCAAACTCCTCACACCCCTTTTCAAGTCAACTTTGCTAAATTTTGACATTGATTATTTTCAATCAAATTTTTAAAATTTATGCATAAAATTGACATATTTACGTTTGTTATAAAAAGACGCTTCGGAAAATTATAATTTCGACACCAAAAAGTAATATATAAATAAAGAAAAACGTGGTCAAAGTGTCGTCTCGTAGACCGTAAAAAGTCAAATGGGGAGTTTGGATTGGATTGGAGGGAGTACAAAATTTGTGTAACATCAAAATTTTAAATCGCAACTCCTTTCTATACATAAAATTTTTAAAACAGTACACACTTTTACTCTTCGTGTTCAAGCCTAACTACCAACAAAAAGAACAAAAAAAACTAATTTAGACACATTCTTTTTTAGGTAAATCCCAACTTTACCACTCAATAAAAGCTTAGCACCAGGTCTCCTTGAAAGAAAATGTTAGACCCCATGTAAGGATGGAAATGGACATATCGCCTGTCGTATCGTGTCTTTTGCACGTACCTTCAATTAGACGATTAAAATGAGGGAAGAAAGTATTATTCGAATCCTCAAGCCATCAAATAAAGGTTTAGGTGAGAAATATACATCCGAAATTCCCGTGTTTAAGGAGCAAACAGGGGAACAAAATGCCAACTTTAAGGAAGGTCATCAGTATGCAAGCAGCAGCAGAACACAACTATCCTGACAATTACCGGTCTGTCGTTCAAACTGACGTACTCTTTATTCCTTCATAGCTTAACAGCATCTCTGCAATCCCTTTTAGAATCGAAAAGTTATGCAGAAGATCCTGTTTTCTCAAGCATAGCATCACATAGCTTAACAGCATCTCTGCAATCCCTTACATTATGCACTCTAACAATATTTGCACCACCCAAAACCCCAGCAGTTATAGCAGCCACTGTTGCAGGATCTCGTTCTGTTGCCACAGGACGATCACAAATTTCTGCTAAAAACCTCTTTCTCGAGGGTCCGATAAGAAAAGGGCCGTTAGCCAAGCCCAAACTTGTCTTCCCTATCTCTTTTCGTATTCTTTTCAAGCCCATTAGAGTCTCTAAATTTTGCTTGGTATTCTTAGAAAATCCAACGCCAGGATCAGAAATTATCCTCCATACAGGTATACCTGATGATTCCGCATCCTTGACCCTGGAGCTCAACTCTGATCCCACTTGCTTGCATACATCCTTGTAGATTAAATTTTCGAGATTTTGCATAGTAGTCGGGTCTCCTCTCATGTGCATCGCTATATAAGGCACTTTAAGGTCCGAAATAACATTGAACATTTCCGGATCTAATTGTCCTCCAGAGACATCATTGACTATATGTGCTCCCTTCTTGACTGCTTCGGAAGCAACTTTTGAATAGAAAGTGTCGACCGATAAAAATTTTCCTTCTTCTTCGACCATGTCCTTGACTGCATCTAGGATTGGAATTAGTCTTTCTAGTTCTTCCTCGGGAGAAATCAAAGTTGCCATCGGCCTTGTTGATTGCGCACCAAGATCAATTATATCAGCACCTTCTGAAATCATCTGACGGACTTGAGTGATTGCATTTTCCACAGATTGAAACTTCCCTCCATCACTAAAACTATCTGGGGTCAAATTCAAAATCCCCATTATAGAAGTTTTACATGACCAATCCCACATTCTATTCCCAACTGGCAATACCCTCTTCATTCCATCCTTCCCAATGAGGGACTCCCCACCGAGTTTATCCCAGGCTTCCAATATCCCACCTGTAAATCCCGACAATGAATGCCACGCTGCAACCGTGTCGTTTTCTATATTTGATCCAAGCACATCAATCAACGGGGCCATCACAAACGGTCTTTCCCATATCCGCTCATGGGGAATAGTAAGATTTTCGGAGCTTACGCTAGAAGTCCCATAAAAAAGAATGTCCAAGTCAATAGGCCTAGGGCCATATCTTAATCCATCAGTTCGGCCCAAATCCTTCTCGATTTTCTTAAGTTCCCCTAACAGTTCATGAGGGTCGAGTTTTGTGAACCCTCTCACTGCCGAGTTTAGAAAATCTGGCTGGTCGGTTACATAGGCAGGGGCCGTTTCATATAAGCAACCATGCCTTGTCACATTTATGCCCGACTTTTTCATCAGTTGCAAAGCTTGATCAAAATTATCTAGCCTATCCCCTACATTGCTTCCTAGAGCAATTACAACTTCTTGCTCCTTAGAAGAAACTTCAATGGAAGCGTCCGGCATTGAATGAAGAAGTGAAAGTTGCGAGGCTGCCAAAACACCATAACAAACATTTCAGACTCCAGTAACTAAAATATTCCTTCAACAATACGGAGTACAATTTTCCACCCAATTCTTCCTCTGCTCTCTCTTACACAAACTACTGAGGATAATTTTTGTCTCTGCCACTGTACGTAACTCGGTCTCAATAAGTTTCCATGTAAAACATCACTCCAAAAGTACTCCAAATGAATAAAGATGCAAGATGCTGAATATACATTTTCAACTTCAGGACCGCGACCTATCCCTACTCCTCACCATTCAACAAATTGAGTGCAATTGAAAGCGGGTATAAGAGATTTCGATCAAATAACACCTTAATTATATCGAATTCATGAACTCTCAATACCAAGCTCATTCTCTCCATTTTATCATACACTTAATTTTAAATGATTTTTCTAACATAAGAAACAAAATTCTCTAAACATCAATAATTCAGCAACTTGCGAAATAAGGGCATCCCAAATAGGCTATTTCCGAATTACCCAAGATGAAAAATTGCGCCAAGGACAGAAAGATTAAAATAGAAAACCTAAATTAAAACAGAAAGATTCAAACTTTACCTCTAATACACTTGGGAACTCCATTAATAACTGATTTGGAGGGTTTAAGCAGCTTGATTAAATTAATCATCTCTCAAAATTCCAATGCCTTCTTCCCAAATTACAAAATTGATCTATAATTCTGGTAAATCATCAAAAGGACAAAAACTCATTAAATTTTGATAATTAATGAGAAAAATAAACACAATTGGGAATTAATTTTAGCAAAATGTTAAATCAGAATCATAAATTAAACTTAAATCATCAAATTAATCAAAATGGCAGAAATAAATTCGAATATAAATTTAAAAAGTTAATATTAAGAGCAAAAAATTACCTTTTCAGAGACTCATTAGAGTGTTGACTGGAGATGAAAGTTGGTGTAAAAATGTGAAATGCTTAATTAGGGTTTTAGGATTGGGGGGTTTAGGTAATCGAGTGATCGAGATTCGAGTCTATTTGGGTTGAGTTCGGATGAGTTTGAGATCGGTTTGGAAATTTGAGCTCAAGTTTAGACCATCTTTTATCGGTTGGTGCAGGGGGGTTTTTGAGTAGGTCCGAGCACTTGTTTGCAATTTTAAAAAATTGCAAGCTAGTTGCTACACCATTGGAGAAGCCAATGCAGAGTGGCTTGGCTTAGGCTAGTAGCTTCATTAAGCTACTTGCTTACATGAGCCCACAAATAACAATCAACCAATAGAAAATTAGCTAATTTTTCATTTATTCTTTTTATTTGATTTATATCAAGCTTGTATAAGAACTAGCTAAACCATTGGAATTGTTTAGTAGCTTAGAATGGTTATAGGTTAGGAGATGATGTGGATTTGTCAAGCTATAAAATTGTTGCTTACCATTGTACTTGCTCTAATAAACAAGATAAAGAAAATTCTTTCTTCATTTGTTTGTTAAAACTGATTTTATTTAAATTTTGGACATTAAATCAAAAAAAATAATTACACCAAAATTCATAATTTTTTATTTATGCTTTACAAATAGAGACCATATATGATATATTTTAAAAACGTTTTAATTTTATGTGAAAAGTAGATTAAGGTAGGGCTTGATAAAACATCGAAAATAAGAACAAGGGCGGTAACTAGGTTAGGGAAAGAAATTAATAATTTATGCAGGAATTAGGTCTACAAGACCTACAGATAAACATAGTCTTAGGGTAGGCTTGAAACTTGCTAGGCTTGAAACTTATAGTGGGCTGAGAAGAGGAACTTTCCGAGCGATTTCATTGGCTATTACTTTCGAGCTATTTCATTGTCTATTGTTTTTGTTGAATAAATTATGTGTACAAATAAGAAGATACCAAAAAAAAACAAAAGATATACTCCCTCCTACCCAAAATAATTGTCCCATTTGTCAATTTCGTCTACCCACATTAACTCACTCTTAACTCATTATTTTTCATTATTTAACTCACTTTATTCTTACCCCCCAAACAATACTTTTCATTATTTAACTTCATTCCTTAATTTTCGTGTCCTTTTTATTTGGGAAAGTTATCCTGGGTAGGAGGGGTATAAATTAAATATTAAAAAACCTACAACTTTTATTTAATAAATTATGTGTATCCAACATTAGCAAACTACTTAAATTATAATTTTAGAGCACATTAATATTAAAAACTGTTTTATTATTTATTTAACTAAGATGGTAATTGTTGATCTATAACTCTAAGTAGTGTTCTTCCGAGTTCCGCACATGATGTATAAATCATTTTAAATTGTTGACCTATCTTATCTTTATTAATACAGATGCATTTGTTGATCTGTGGTTGCGCCACGTCAGCAATGCATCTGTTTTTATATTTTATTTTTTTTCAGAAATTAGGTTGTTGGTGGGACCCGTGTGTGTTCCATTGGTTTTAATTATTTTTTTAGACGAATTGCGCTTAAAGACGCCCGATGAAAGTCGAGAATTTACGCAATAATCAAAGTCGTTACTAAATAAAATCCTAATTTAAGTCGCTCTTTTTTTTTAAAAAAAAACATTAGTACATTATTGGAATTAATTACAAATTAAATTTAATTAATTACATAGAATCGGAATTAATTACATTAACGAACATAGAGTCGGAATTAATTACATACGTAATAATATAAAACAAACGGAATTATAAGAAAAATTACAATAAACTACGAAAAAGAATTACATGTTTTGAGAGCGTAAAAATAAAATTTATAAAATGAATTAGTAGTGACAATGTGATTATAAAAAATGCGTATAAAAGTTTATACGGAATTAAAAGTTAAAGCAACTAATCCTCTCATATCTGGCGAGAAAGCCTTTCATCACAGAGGATTTACTTGGAGCAAAAATCTCGGCAACTTGACTATCAGCCGCGCACACCGAAGTTGGTAGGTGACAATGATAGGGTACCGAATAATTTCTACTACGACAAGTTTTTTTAAAGGCTAATTTAATATCGTCATGTTTATTACGCTTCACCGTGCAATCTGCAAAAATAATCGATCCATTTAAACTCCGAATTAAAATAATTAGAAGCGTAAATAATTCAGAAACAAAAATAATCAAACAGTTGCTGGAGTAGTGGGGAACATTGCAAGAGTTACAGATTTTTAGTGGGGAGGTGGGTAAATGGGAGTTGTGGTCGGTTATTTGGGTTAGGGTTTAATAAAAACAGTGTATAAATAACCCAATGCATAAAAAAATCTGGTCATTTTACTGCAATTAACAAAGCATGACAAAAAATTACCAAAAATTATCCCAATGAGAAAATCCTTAAACACAATTATGAAACAACACAAAATAAATTACATAATGATGTTTTAGAAGTGAGATCCATCTAGAGAACAAGGTGTATTTATAATAAGAGGTACATAGGGAAGTTGACAATCAAATC
>JAGPOY010001625.1:3946-20720 GCA_018983105.1 Silene uniflora
GTGTGTAGTTAACATTACGTGCATTATTAATTTTATTTCAATATCTCGACTCTCGATTACTTAAACTGGTACATAAAAGCTTTTTCCATTGGGATAATATTATCATACCAACACTGTGGAAGAAGCTTTTTGTACTAGCATGGATTTATATGCTTATTTTAAATTTCTGTTATGGACATGGCTTTCAGGAAAGTGGTTGCTAATGTTAATCAACACAAGTCACCAAAGCAGGAGAACGTAAGTTCTATAGCCGCTACATCCGTGGATTCTTCATTAGCCCAGTCAACGGTACTGATTTTGAGAACCCAGACACTCTGTAACAGAAATAATTCCGGCTTAATGTCTTGTAATACTAATAAAATTTTTATTGCAGGTACACAGTACCGTAGAAAGTGAGGAGACAGTTGATCTTTCCAGTCAGCGAAAGGTATAATATACTTTGTGTCTCAACTCCCCGACATTCTGTAACGAAAATTTCCGGCTTCTTAAAGTCTTGTAATACAAACTATTACTGCAGGTAAACGGTACCATAGAAAGTGAGGAGACGGCTGTTCTTTCCATTCAGCTAGAGGTATAATCTACTTCATGTTTTAACTCTCAACTAACAATCTTAATTGGCTTCTTTATGTAAAGATTTCGGACATCTCTGTCTAATTTGATTATTCTTATCGTTTCAGGAAAAGTTTGCCGAGCATGCTTATTCAGAAACAGATTCTGCTCAACTTCTTTCTGAAAAGGTAAGGCACATATTTTGTTTCACTCCCTAAGTTCACTAGGTCAGGCTGTGTGTGATTTTACAAAAGAATGACAGCCTTGAAGAAGTATAATGCAAGGCGGTGTTCGATCTGTATCTGTCATACTCCCCAGTATTCAGCTGACTAATCCTAATTCAACTGAATCTTAATTGCAGGAACTCCCAAAAGCTTCTTTAAATGTTGATTCATCTCAATTTATCTTGGAAGAGGTGAGTCATGCTTGAACATATTCTTAACAACTCGTTTAGTTTTCCAGTACGTAATCTGAAATGCTAGCAAGGTTTTGGCTAAGCTAGCTTTTGATTATACACAGCCGTAATAGCAAAACACAATATACACACAACATACCCTCCAATTCGAAGTAAATGCTAAGGAGGCGCTCACATCGCTTTCCGTTTATATTGTAGGATGTCATACAAGCTGAGAACATCAGTGCTACTCCTTCCGCGTACAAAACACCAACTACAGGAAATTATTTATTGGAAGGTAATATATATACTCCATGTTAACATGTATGGTATGCTGATAACCTGAAGTCTACTTTCAATTACTGAATACACTTTATTTGGTTGTAGGTAAAGAAAATAAGCTTGATGATGGATCATCCCCACCATTAAGTGCGAGAATACGAGACTTGTCAAATAATTTGAAATCTCTTTGCTTCTCAACTGAGGCAAAATTGAAGATGACTCAGGAGAAATCAAGGTTTTCTAATCAAGTCATTAACGAAAATTTGGAGCCAAAAACACCAACATCTCAGATAGCAAGAGCTTCTGAAAAATACAACAAAGCAAATAATGCAAGTCCTTGGTCAACAATGAAGGTTAGTACCTGCTGTTAGCCAAATAAATTATTGTTTCGTGTTCTTGCGAATAGCTGGTCTTTAATGTTGCCAAGTCTAATAAAAATAAATTCTTTTCCAGGATTCTCTTGTGCAGGAATCTTTGAAAATTCTAAACAGTGCCACTAAGTAAGTTTTCGAAACCTAAACCTTTTGCTATGATGTTTAATTACAATTAGATGTTTCATTCATATACGCATTTTTTTTTATGATACGGAGTAAATATTAATTTTATGTTATCGTATATTCGTATTTGAAAGAAAATGACAACTAATTTGTTTAACTACATTTCGTATAACAGGGAGGAGCTAAAGGGACTAAAAGTGAGTGTGATGTTTTATGCTTTATATTCATACAACCATGTTCGTATATTAATTGTCAGAACATATTTTCCGTCTTGTTAATCTCAAATTCTTTTACTCCTGAACAGGGAATTGGAGAAAAGAGAGCTACTTACATTCTTGAATTTCGGGATGAATCTCCTGAGCCCTTTAAAAAGGTACAATTTTTTTTTCAAAACGTGATACATAGTTGATAAAGTTCATTTCATATGAGTAAACATTTTTCACGTTACTATCAAAATTTTGAGACGTTTTTCCTCTTGCAGCTTGATGATTTGAAAGACATTGGCCTTTCAGAAAAGCAGGTAATTTTTGCTTGTCTTGAAATTTTTTCTGTATTTATATAAGACAACGTAAAAGCATCATTCCGAGTTCAAACTTCTAATTTTACGGCTTTCACTTTTGTTCCTTTTTTCCGTAGATCAAAGAATTGGTGAAGAACGTAGCTGGAAATCTCTTGTCTTAGTTGAAGTTACTGCAACGATATTAAACCACCGATTTGCACAATTTCAGTGCAAGCAACTCCATGTTGCTATATCTTCTCTATTGTAAAACTTAGTGTATCATTCTCGTTCGTCTTTTCTCTTTCATTTTTTAAATTATTGCTGTAAAATATGCAAGATGATGTATTGTAAAACAAGCTGGTTTATTTTTATATCGATCATATGAAAAAGATTAGTCAGCAAAAACATATACAAGAAATTTGAGCGAAAGTATTATATATTCATCATGAGATATGTCAACCAGTTTGCAGTAAAGTTTGCGTCTCTGGTAACATTTGTGTTACATCTATATTCCGATATTTAGACCTATCCGCATTTGCAGGAGTAGTTGGCTTGAATGCTAGCCATGGCCAACATAGATGCCTCACCTTGTTTTTGTTATTTTTCTCGTGATTGTCTGCTTCTTCTAACTGTCTTGTTAGTAACTCGATTCTTTGACGAAGCTCGGCTGCTCTACTGTCGGCTAATTGGAGAGATATTTCTGCTGCTGACTGCGCTGCCATTGCTGCTACTACAAGTTCTTCCTTGGATTTTATTTTGCTGTTTGACACTTGCAATTCGGATCTTGTTTTCTCTAATTCTTGCGTCAAAATAGTAACCTAAAAACTCTATAATGTTAGTCATTCGAGAGACGGCCTCTTAAATATAATGTTCGCAAAACAGTCTACGCAAATAGTCAAATACTGATTGCAGCCTGAAACAGTTAATCTATACCACTTTGTCACGCTCCTGAATGGCTCGGTTTCCAGCTTCCACTTCTAATTCACAGGCGTCTCTCCATCTCACAGCGTCCTCTTCGGCTGATTTGATTTCAATCAGAAACCCTTCAACCTTCAAAATCATACAAGAAATATTCTCAGGAACTAACAATATCATGAGCAGAGAATTTTATTCATGTACATTACACAAGATTTACATACATTTTGAGTTAACATTCTCTTCTGATCCTCCAACTCTTTGATATATACTGTCAGTTCTGTGATCTGCTGCACTTGTTTCTCAGTAAGGTTTCCCAATCGCTCAGAATCTGACCTGGCATCAAACAATCAGATACCATTTGTTCGTTAAGTAATTAAGCATTCACTTTTCTATTTTGGACAATTTATTTCTCGATTCATGTGTGTCATCTGTGCGCAGGAGTTATGCTAACATGTCAGGATAACGGTACCTGGATTCATCCAAAGCTATCCTTAGACGGCTGATCTCGAGCCGTAGATTCTTCAACAAGTTCTCCACAGCAAAAGCCTAATCAAGACAAGTTAAACCATTAAACCATCAGTGCTGAGGTATTGCATTATAATGACATTCACACATTTACTGCAAACATTCAGTGTTATACTACTATTATTGTGCAGTAACCCATCAGGAGTGTTCTAATAAATCCACACATAATCATAGGTCAATTTTGATGCTGACGGATTTCAAACCCACGTCACGAGTATCCTTATTTTTGTGAAGACAGTACAAAGCTGCCATAGGTATCTAAGGTGTTAAAAATACGAGTATAAGAGAAACAAGAAGAATACCAGACTGACAACTTCAGATTCAGATTCACTGCTAATATCCAATCCGACACTTGAATTAGACACCGAGTTGTCGAAACATTGATCGTCATCCTTCTTCTGTACCTCTTGTTGCTCGAAACCACTTCCTCCCATAATAAAACCAAACCCAACTCTTTGCAAACTCCTCTCAGCAAGCTGCAATAACGGCGCTCTCTTTACCTCATTGTCACCTTTCAATTTATCAAGACTCTTTTCCAAAGCTTCCTTTTCGACCAATGCAACTCGAAGCAAGCCATTAATATCGCGATTCTCTTCAGTTAGACTCACTACACTAATCTCTAATTCCCTCTTTTCTTTCTTCACCTTTTCTCGATATTCATCAAATTTACATTCAACCCTTTTCACCATTCTACTAGCTAAGTCCAATTTCTTAGAAAAGGACTTCACTTCCACTAACCTTTCTACACCGTCCTCGAAACTTGACAATTCTTCCTTCATTACTCCTCCACATTGATCATTAACCTTATCTTCCACTTCTAAGCCCTCATTAATCCGTACTAAAGACGCAACAACCAAGTCGATAACCTCCAACTCCCTAGCGAAAACATCCACCAATTCATCATTCCTCCTCTTACAAGCTTCAATCACCTTCAATAAATCCACTTTATCTCCACAATCACTCAACTTCTCCTCAACCTTTTTCGCCATTCTCGACACAAACTCCAATTCCTCGAAAAATCCCTTCATTCCCTTCCATTCAAAACCCGAATCCTTTTGTCCTTCACATCCATGTTCAACCTCTTTTCCCAATTCATCCTCCCCTACCCCTAATCCCAAATTAACCTTCATCAAAGACTCCTTGATCAAACTCAACGTCTCCAACCCCTTCGAAAAATCCTCCTTTAACTCGTCTTTTCTCGCCTTAAACCCTTCAATTTCCTCAAAAAGTTCCTCCTTTTCTCCCCTACCCACATCACTTTTTCCTACTAACACCTCAACCCTCTCCTCGACCGCGAAAACTTCACTCTTTAAGCAATCTCTCTGACTACTCACCTCCTCAACATTCTTTTTCCGGGCACAACCCAATTCATGCCGCAAATTTACAATCATACCCTCTGATTCTCTATACTTCAACACCAATTTCTCATTAGATTCCTGTAACAGCTGAACCTCAGAGAGTAAACTGGCGTTTTGGGCTCGTAATTTTTCGACAGTATCGAAAAGGGTGTTATTTTCCTGAGATTGATCATCAAGGATGTCCATTGAATTTACAGATTGAAGGGTGGTTGAGGATGAGATCAGATTATGGAAGAGAAACATGGTAATTGTTGAAGAAGATTAGATGTGAAAAGTTAGTTGTGGGAGGAAAACAGAGGTAAACGGGCCAACTACCAGTCTATGTTCTTCACAAATTTGGAGGGAAACAGTTTTGTTCCTTTCCGGTTTAAGTTTTCTTTATCCTAGTGGAAGTTTGAAATAATTATTTTCATTGATAAAAGTTTGTAATGAATAATAAACCTTTTTGGTAATAATAAAGTGAAACAATTTTTTTACTTCGTTGTTAAGGTTATTTTATAAGAGATCGACTTTAAATTGCGTAAGTAAAACAAGTTAATCAAGTAAAAAGAGATGACAGATACGAGTACTTAAATAGACCTGGCCAGGAGCTGGGTTAGGGCTAAACTAACCTGCGACGGACCGGGCCAAGCTACCCTTGAATTGGCTCGTGTTAAGTGTCAGGTCCAGCTAGACTAGCTCATGTCTAGCCCCTGGAGCAGCATGCATTGTTTATGCTTTTTTAAAATTTCTAGCTGGATCAGGCGTATCTGGCTGGAAATGTGGGACTCGGTCTCAACCGAATTCAGGGTTAGGTCAGATCAGGTCAAGCCTAGCTATTGGTAGGCACTGTAGGCCTTGGGAGTGACGATTTTTTAGACGGATCGAGTCGAATAAACCCCATTCAATTTGTCAAAAATGACACCTAGCAAAACTTAGGCTCTATTTGGTAAACAGCATATTGAGCGAAATTAGTATATTCCGGCCTAATTAGTAGTTTGACCAAACAATCTACACTATTTTCATGTGTTTGGTAAACGGCGTATTCTGATAGCATATTGGTCGGAATCTACTGTTTTTGAATATATATATATATATATATGCTGCTAATAGCAGCATATTGCATTAGCATATTCAATTTATTCATGAAACCATTATAATTATCCTAAAATTTGTTAATTACCAAACACCTTTTTTAATTCTGCTAATTTGTTTGATAGTCAAACCTACTACTAAAATTTGGTAACCGTATTCTGCTAACGTTATCCGCTATCATCAATCTGCTTCTGCTGTTTGCCAAACATGGTCTTAATCTATATGAATGACTCAACCAACTACCCTAAATTGAGTAAATGTCTAAACTATACCCAAACCAAAAGTGTGCATAATGATCAACCCAAACATAATTGATGTTTCTAGTAAGTTAAATTCACCTCTGATATAACCCAAACATAAATGACGTTTCTAATAAGTTAATTCACCCCGATTATATCAGAGGTGATCAAATACGGACTTCAACCTTACACCAAAGACACTTATACAATACAACCCAAATGACCCATTGTCACATGATCACTTGATTTTATCTCCTTTCTTGATGTACCACGTCTCACACCACACACTCTTCTTTCTCGCCATTTGTCCCTGTTCCCCTTTTCAAAAAATTCTTCCCTAAAATCCCTCTTATTATTAACCCCATCATCATCCCCAAATTCACAAACCCTAAAAAAAAAATCCCCAAATCAATTTCAATCTCACACACAATCACCAATTCATCATGTCAGGCGGTGTGGGCCCAGCAAGTGACATAAGTCTCCCAAAAGATGAACCATCACCACCACAAAATTTACCGCCAAAAATTACCCCAAAACAACCCACCAACACCTTAGGATTTTTAAGTTTCCGTCAGTTAAATTCACTAGCATTCATGTTAGTTTTATCAGCAAGTGGTATGGTAAGTCTACAAGATTTCACCGTAGTAATTTTCTCAATTATTTACATTTACTTTCTTTCCAAATTCTCCTTCCCTAAACAATCCACCACTCAAGAACAACCTGTTTTCAACCAAAAGAGCAAGATTTTAACCACTTACATCCTTTTCGCCGCGGTTTTAGGCTTGTTTTTACCAATTCTATACATATTTGAAGGGATTTTGGAAGGTGATAAAGAGGGCATTAAAGCTGCTGTTCCTCATGTGTTTTTACTTGCTAGTCAGGTGTTTATGGAAGGTGTATCGGCTTCGTGTCGGTTTTCGTTGCCTATTCGGGTTTTTGTCCCGGTTTTTTATAATTCTGTGAGGATGTTTACTTTGGTTGAGTGGTTGAAGGATGAGTTTTTGCGGTTTGGTGGCGGTGTTGGGTTGTCTTGGAGGTTGGTGGTTGGGAGAGGGCTGGCGGTTGCGAATTTCGGGTTATGGAGTTTTAATTTGTTTGGGTTTTTGTTGCCTGTTTATCTTCCTAAGGCACTGAAGAGGTACTATGGTAATGGTAGTAATGCTGCAAGTTCTAAGAGTGATTAAGGAGTTCATATTATATGTGAGATAAATAAACGTAATTTATTTTCGCAGTTAATTAGGTAGAAACTATCTTCGATGGTGATAATCTGATAATGCTGGCTTGTAAACTTGTAAGCTTTTGTGGATATTGTTGCATGAATTGTATCCATGTTAATTGGTCTCCTTTCATACGGTTATTTCCAGCTTAATTGGAAAACGTGTCAAATACTATCCCAGTTTATGTTCCGAGTGTTATGACTTTGTTTCTTTGATGATGAACGGATGAAGGTCGAGTCTGATTTGTTGACGAAATTATCCATTACGCAATTGATGGCACAATGAGACCAAGTGCAATGGCCGATGGTATTGAAATGTACAAAACGCGTAGCTCAACGTAAATCCTCACTTGATCATAATGAACGATACTGATAGTCCAGACGAACAAGTTATACACAGGCGCAATTACAAGATCAAGGAATGTAATTACTTGTGTATAGTCGTTTTACACGAGGAATTCACTTTATCATCACTTAATGATAATGAACGATGGTAATAGTCCAGTCCAGTCAAGTCAAACAAGTTATACACGCAATTACAATGTTAAGGAACGTAATTGCTTGTGTAAAGTCGTTCTACACGAGGAATTGTATAAAGTATAAACGCAATTGAAATGGACAAAATTGGTGCATCACAGAACAGTTTCTCCATTAAAATGTAAGTAAATAGCGTCCAACGGAAGCGTAGAACACGCAAAAGCACGAAGCAGATCTAGACTGAGACTGAGATGAAAGGGGGAAAATCCAATCTCAGTTTGTCAAAACTCAAAAACAGGATCACTTTGTCAAAACCCTAATAAATACAGACTTTGCAAATAGCAGGCCTAGGGGTTCATGTCTAGCCATCCCGTTTTCCTGAGCAGTGAATATGAACAAATGCACACCAGTCATATGTAACCTGCTCGTGGGAGATGTATGTCGCGAATTGTAAACACGTTAGCTGCATCCATGTCCGCTCCTCTTGTTCATCCATTACTGACGTTGTATACCTGGTCTTGACTCTAACAATTCAATAGCATTAAGGCAAAACCAGATATATATTTCCAACTTTCCATGGTCATCAATACTACGAAGAACTGGTAAACACGATCCATCACTTAGGTCAAGTACGAGTCATTTTGGGTAAATCTACGTTCTGGGCCGGTCAAGTCATTTCGCTTAAGTATCAGGTATGTTATTATTGGACCTCTTCTGCGTTAGGAATAGGTTGAAATTCGACCAAAAATCAGGGCCGCCTGGATCAATTTGGGTCATTCCCAGCTTCATCTGTTCGCTTACAATCGAATCAATTCGAGTAAGGATAGTTTTGTCGGGTCTAACTTCAATGAGCTTAAGATCATTTTGTGACCAACAAGTAGTTTAACAGTATACTTCACCTTTTGCACAAAAACGCCATACCTTTTGCAAATAAAGACGTGAGTTTCTATATAAAATTGAATAGAACAATTCTCAATTTTGTTTTTTAAAGAGGGTCAGCATATATATATAATAAAGAAGAGCTTGGGACAAAGGGCGTAAAAGGACACATGGCTTCAGGCATAATCCTGGCACCGAAGTATCTAACTCCTAACTCCGTATGCCTGCATAAGGCACACATTTTGAGTTACGATACCACAGCTACACCTTCAGTTTATTGATGGCATTTGGCAGCATTAGTTGGAAGATGTGACTACAAGACACAGAATTCAAACTACTTGACTAAAACACTTACTGTTATATCTCTGTTTAGCACCGTTTCCACTCATTGATATGGACGTGGGCCTTCTTTCTGGGCGCGAAGATAGAAGCTGTTGCACTCTTTCTGGCCAACCTGAATTTAATCTCCTAGCAAACTCTTCCACCTCCCTGCAGTACCAAATGAAAGCGTAACAAAATAACATAAAAATCACCAAGCCTCGCATGTAAGTTATCACGAAAAAATATTGGTTTTCACTATGCATGGGGAGGGACGACTGGACTAGGCTAACTAGAACACAACAAATAAAACATACTTGGAACCTTATTACAAACTCAACACCACCAAATATTGAGGAACCTATAAAAGTAAATAATGAATCAAATTGCATCATCTGTGTGCATTCTTTCACCCCACTTCTTCCTCTTGACTCCTCTCCATCGCCATGTTTACAAATGTGAGGAACTATAAGGAAACAAAAAACACATTCAACAAGTATGTGTACAAACCTGTCAAGCTCTTCCTTCATTACAGGATCCAGGTCATCATCAGTATAATCATCATCAAACTCAAGTTCATGTGAGAAAGGACTCGTAGGATCTGGAAACTCTGAACTAAGGCCAGACTTTCCATTTTTACATGAAAGAGAGAGGTCATTTCCCTCCTGTTCAAATCAAATATCAATGAATGTAGATGGGCCATATGTGTTCCAAAAGATATTGGGAAAGAACGGGGAAGCCACTGACCTTGTGTTCTCCGATCTCGTTGGTTGACACTTTTGTGTGTGGTTTCTTCTTACGATTTTTCTTTTTTGCTTTACGTACTTTACATTCTGCACGATAAATATACAAAAGTAAATAGCAGTAAATGGCTGACTCATGTTATTTATGAATGACCACCGCAGAAATCTAAAACCCATCAAGCAGCAGCCAGTTAAAGTCATGAAGTTCTTAGTAGAAGAGCTAACTACCTAGAAAAGAGCACCTTGGCGCTAAAGCAAACATCTCACTTGCAATATAAAAATTTTCTCTCTCATGATAAACCATTAAACCCAGAAGTGAGAATATTGGCACAGTTTACATACATGTCCCTACCAAAGCAACACAGCTAGAATTAGAAATATCAGTCTCTACCCCTTCAAAAAATCTTTTAAGAGTCTTAGACGCACATCAGATGTCAAGCGAATGGCTACAGCAGTGAAGACAGGGTCTACGTCATCCAAAGGGACTATAGCTGACCAAAAACCTAATGCATAAGGAAGGGGACAAAAATAATAGTATATCGGATTGACCATCACCATTCAACCAATAGGGAAATCTCATAAATTTTTAACTTTAGAAAAGATTATCGCGGTGGCAACCGGAACCAAACAGCCTGCCTTAACGCACCTGAGTGGTCTATTGATCACCCTAGCCTCGTACGGCAACCAAATGTTAAGTAGGGAGATGAACTGCGTAGAATTTCTGACATGTGGCTTTAATTTCTTCAAGGTTTTATACTATGATAGTAGAATGACATAGAACACAGACATCTAGAAAATAATCAAGCCAAATTCTGATCCTAATTTGAATTATAATGAACGCTATAGAACCTGGAAAATACCTTTTTCTCCACCATTTATAAATGACAATAGATCATCAACAGAACGGTTATCTACAGGCTCTTCATCAGGTTCAATAATCTGAAACACGCCACAGTAGGCACGTGAATATATAAGCTATGATAGGGGACACAACTTACAAGCCAACAATAGCAACTTCACGAAGGAGATAAATGCACCAGCCATTGAAACAATTCACCAAGCATCAATATTCAAGAGCATGTGTGATTTATAGCATCGCTATGCAACCAAAAGCGTGGGATTTGATACAATCCATCCTTGGGTGGGACCCAACAGACATGTTGAACACACTTTTTGGTCAGACAGCAGCCATATTGACCACATGTCTTTCGCGGCAGACGTGCATGACCAAGCGATTTTTTATAGGAATTATAGCCATGAGACGGTCAGCTAATCCTTTCTTATCATGCACTAACGTGTTTCCAAATGTAAGAAAAGATTGTGTGCATCATAAACAAGTACCCAGTAAATCAACAACTACTGAACGCATAGGGTCTACCACAGCATTTCCAGGACCAGGAGTAAAATTCGATTAAATAAGAAAGAATATAGTCGCAAGTACCTCCTTAACAAATCTTTCTTTCAATTCTTTCTTCTTTCTCGCATACAACCGATTCAATAATCGAATGCGGGGATCATCAGTCACATTTTTTAGCGGCTCCAAATTTTCTTCCTGCAATAATCAGGTTTTACATCAACGGATGCAAACTACGTATTACACGCAAAACAAGCATTTTAGAAACAAACTAGAACCTCTGGAAAATCATCAGGGAAATGAAATGTGGCACGTATCTCCTCTGGATTCTTTCCTTCAATTACCCGAGCAATTATGACACATATGAGATCAACTAAAGGGGCCAACTGAAGGCTAGCCGCAGCAGCCATTAACTCGCATAACTTCCGAGTATCTGACTGAATGAACTGATCATCAAATGCCTTCCGCTCCTGGAAGCCCAAAAGAAACAGATTATGATATTGGCTACTACTACGTATTACAGAAACATATGGAATCAATTAAGGAAAACAAGGGTTGAGATGAATATGAGAAGTAAGAATTGACCTTGAAGGAATGCCGCGGATCATGATGAAAACGACAATAATCTAAGATCAAAGTCAACGTTACTGGATTAACCTGGTCAGAGAGTACAACAGCATTTGTTTCGGATGTCCCCATGCCTTTCTCAAGAATTTCGCGGCATATAACTGGGCAAAACATTGCAACCTCCTCCTCGACTTGCCGGATGGAGCCATCAACAGTTTTTAGCCAAACATAAGACTTCATCTGCAAAAAAGAATAACTTACAGTTATTAGAGCAAGTATCTCACAGTAAATATTATCGCAAGGGAATAAATGAACTCATTGATGAATCAAAACCATTACCAAATATTTGGCCTATATTTTCGAGAAAGTTAAACATATTCTAAAAGATGAAAGTTCTGTTTGAAAAGTAAGATGTAATATTAATTAAGAGATGCCAACAGGGTGAAGTCCATGTACAAAAGATATCATAGAGGTGGTTCACTTCTACAAAAAAATGAAAGTTAAGATGGGTTAACCATGTTAACCAAGTTAATTTAGGTTTTCCAAGCTAAGCTAGTCTCATAAACCATATACAAAGAACTGACACATTCGTAGTTCAATCTCATAAACCGAAAATATTCTGAAATCTGAATCATTAAGAAAGCAGTCATAACTACACAGTAGAACCAAGTCACGCTTATTATCAAAATATTAATTGCAAGATTCTAAAACATAGGACGTTAATTGATAATGTGACCAGGGTTATTGCATTATTTATTACTGATTGGTATTTCCTTACAGAGTATCATATAACATCCCATAAGAAAACGCCGATCTTTTGGCCAATAATATATTATAATCTCGAAACTACATGGATATGTTTGCAACTTATCAATAGTTCTATAATTCCTGTTAGTTATAAAATAAAATTAGTAAATAAGTATAATTACAAAAAGGGAAATAATCCTGCCACTCAGCATACCTCCGGTTTGACTAATGGCATTGCACCTCCCACCCCCTAGGTATATCTGATATCATTTTATCACACTAGTACTCTTAACTATTTATTTTGTTCATGAACTATACTGAAAACAGCCATCAAAATTCAAACTAACTGCTAATATCTTTAGATCACTTCACACCAAGTTTATCAGGTCCCGCCGAGTTCTATTACAGAAACAGAAATACCAATTACTTGTTAAATCAGTGTGGATATCAGCCCTCATTAAGTTACTTCTATAATGTATATATATCATGCCACTCTACCTTTAAATGTGACATACAACTATGCCCTGGAAATGAACACCAGAGTTCAAGCTAGAAAAATCCCCACAGCCAACCTAGCTATAAATCAAAGGAGTCTTACTTCCTTTAAATGTTATCTTTAACTGCTAAAAAAATGTTAGTCCTTAACCAAGAAGAACAGCATTAATAGGATTGCAGATTTTCTGACTATGATTGCATCACATTTTCAATCACTACTTTCTTACAGCTTTCCCATGGTGATCATAAAATTCGTAATTGACAAGTTAAAGATAGGTTGTCTTGCTGTATCTTAAATTTCTTGCTTCAATAGAGGTAGCAAGGAGGTTTACATATGCTGAATATTAGTGAAAATTTGCACAAGGGAAGACGTCAACATACTCACTGATTATCAAGGACACAAAAAACTACTGAAACAACATAAAAGGACCGAATCATGGAAACTTACAGAGTTAGTACTCAGTGCTAGGATAAATTATTAGGAGCAACCATAATCACGGAAAAAGATAAGAATACATGCTGTAAGCAAAACAATTAAAAGTTGCTGATTAATACCACTATAGCGTTAATAATCATCTGTCATCATACAATATGGAGATGAAAAAACATATCTAATTTTGCGACATCAACCTCACTAATGCAATACCCTGATAATGAACATTACAGATTGACTCCTTTTCCTTTGCAAAGCAATTCCCGCCAGATTTATTATACAAACAAATTGTAAACGCAATTGAAAACTGGAAACCTAAAATCAGATGCTAAACCAAGATTCTATTAACTTCACTGAACTTAACACTACTTGAACAATGCGGCAATTATGAACAAACATCGAAATCAATCATTACCAAACGTAAACGATTAAACAGCAGAATATTGTGTAATATTGTGTAAGTTGATTAATTACTTGTCATCATCAAAAACCATACCTGATTTTACTATGTCAACCACACTCATGTAATACCGTAGTAGTAGTAGTAGTATATGAACATTGCACATTCACTCCTTATCCTTCTACCTTCTCAGTCCAATTCCCTCTACATTTACCATCCCAAATTCCCATACTTAAAGTTGATCGGAAATTCCTGTAGATTTTTATAACTTCACCAAAATTTAACACTACTTATGCAACTCGGCAATAATGAAGAAATGCCAAAATCATTCATCATCAAATGTAAATGATAAAAGAAGAGAACATTGTGCAAATTGATCAACACTCATCATCATCGGCACAAAAATTGTAGACGACAAAATCATACCTGAATTTGCTACAAAATGCAATATCCCTAGTATATGAATATGAACAATGCGAATTCACTCCCTTTCCTTCAACTCCAATTCCCTTCATAATTACTATCCTAAATTCACACGCTAAACAAAGTATATATTGGCAATGAATTCCGAAAACCCAAACTTAAACTCACATTCTAAACAAAGTACATTATGGCAATGAACTCTGAAAACCTAAATTCAAACTCTAAACAAAGTATATATTGGCAATGAACAACAAAAACCTAAATTCACATATTAAATCTTGATTCTATTAACTTCACCATAATTTAAAAGTACTTAAACAGCGCCGCAATAACGGAATAAGCCCGAAATCATTCATCATCAATCGTAAACGATAAGCTAAAACAAATTGAAACCAAACTGCTTGTGAAACTGCGTAAAAACAAACTATTTATCAATCTTCATCAAAATAACAATATTAATTAATCAATCATCAAATTCACAAACTAGACCGAATTTCTACCAAAATTTAACAATGCGACGATAAAATCAATCATCATCAAACGTAAACGATAAGCTACACAAATTAAATATATAAAAAATTAAAAAAAAAAAAAAAACGGTGCGAATGCGTAGCAAACACATTGAACTATCGCTCATTAATCATAATCATAATCATAATATTATATTAAATGATTATTGAAGATATTAAGATAAGAAAAATGAAGAGAGAGAAAGTGAAATGACCTGGTGGTGTAAGATAGAACTCCGGCGATACGGCGAAGAGAGAGATTGGATGGTGGTTGTAGCGGCGAGGAGAGAGAAAGATATGGTGCTTATAGGAGGAGTGTACAGCAGTGGTCTAGTGGAGTACTATTCAGGGCTGGGTTAACTTGTGTAGTGTGTTGCCACCTGGCCCAAATTAGCATTTGAGTTTAGGAGTATGATATTGTGGGCCCAATAGATTAAGAATAGAACAATGAGCCTAACCCAAATCCCAATCCATGTTGTATGTACCAACAAACAAACAAATCGTTTTGTTTAATGTCACTCAATTTTTTATTTTTTATTTTTTTATTATTTTTTTTTTTTTAAAAAAAGGTAAGAAAACTAGATTGATCATCTGGAATAGGACCAACCTATCTCATCCTTTCGGATGAGAGGGGTAAGTTGAAGCCACCGGCTTTCAAACCACCTCGAAAGAGTTGGACACGAATGTCCAACAGAAGCCATGAAGTTAGCAACTTTGTTGGCTTCACGAAAACAATGTTTAATTATCACTTCATCGAAAAAATAAAGGTCTAATTTCACATCTTTAATAATACTAGAAATTTCTCAAGGAATTTGCCAAGTATTACGAACTGAGTTAATAACACATAAATTATCACCCTCTACAATTAACTTTGAGATTCCTAAATATTTACTTCCTCTATTCAACTCCACTCTACCACTTTCTTTTAAAGCGAGAGCTTCCGCAACAAGAATGTTATTTGATCCGCACATTTTTGCTCCCAACAAAACGACGTTGCCATTATGATCTCTTAGAAAATAGTCTAAAGCAGCTTTATTGCCTTCTATTCTTGATCCGTCGAAATTTAGCTTTAGAAAACCGTTTCTAGGTTTCTCCCACAAGATTTCTTCCTTACTAGAAGTGTTTCTACTTGACTCGTCTTTCTCGGGATTGTTGAGATCTTTATATCTAGTCTCATTCCAGGTTTTAATGCTATTATTACATGAAATAATAAGTTTGCTTATATTAATATGCACATTATTAAATATAAAGTCATTTCTGTGGAACCAAGCATTCCACCAAATAAATACAATCTTAATGAAATCGGTATTTGGAATTAGCTTTTTAAGATGATTAAGTTTTGCTATAAAACTTTGACTTGCAATATTATCATATATTGCCAACAATTCGTTAGCGCTAATGATGTTTATGTCTTGGATAACAGAACCTGATGGGGCATATTCTGCACCGGCTGACCGAGTCAACATCTTGACCAGAGTCAATGCTCACTGACCACAAGTCACACAGCACTGAGCCACTTAGGTCTCGGCCTGGCAACCAGCCAGCCGAGGGACGCATACGGTCTCGGTGCTCACTGACCTCAAGTCACACAGCACTGAGCTACTTGGGTCTCGGCATGGCAACCAGCCAGCCGAGGGACTCTCTCGGCCTGACATCAAGCCAGCCGAGAGACGCTTACGCGAGCTCACATCCAACCGACGGGGCACGTAGACAATACGTGCCTACCGGCCTGCCATGAGTCCATACGGCGAAGGGCAGAACAGACATTCCACTTGCTACGTCCACTTGGCCACTTGCTGCATCCACTTGGCCACTACAGGATAAAAGGGGAAGTCTATAAATACTCCTTCACTCTCAACGTGA
Organism: Silene uniflora; assembly: GCA_018983105.1. Classification (NCBI taxonomy): domain Eukaryota; kingdom Viridiplantae; phylum Streptophyta; class Magnoliopsida; order Caryophyllales; family Caryophyllaceae; genus Silene; species Silene uniflora. The sequence goes on from JAGPOY010001625.1 coordinate 20,706, forward strand.
AAAGGATCCAACATC
>JAGPOY010001626.1:0-11660 GCA_018983105.1 Silene uniflora
TTTTTTTTAATCTATTTGATTCAAACTGTTTTATTACTCCGTATTAGTGAACGGGTTCTAAGGAAGACAGGAACAATCGTCTTTACTAATTTACTATACTTCCTTTGTTCCATCGACTTGTATACGATTTTCTTTGAACTAAATAAAATAGAATAAGTATGTTATCACAAGTCAAAAGGCGATTAGTTGAGGTTGTTGGATGCAATTAGGCTGCAGCATATGCTCTATTGTGGCATTTTTTTAGTCTGAATCCGTGTCCCAAAAATGCGCATGGCTTCATAATTGCTATGTACTCCGTATATTTCAAGTACAACCAAGATTGCACTTGGGCGTGTCGGTGCATGTATATTTCAACAAAGGGTGGACATGGCCGTGTTGGGTTGTGTCTCGTGCTTGGTTTACCGCCAATTACTATCGTTTATTCTGATTTATTGTAATAAAATATGTGTATTTACGTTAAAATTTTAGAAGTTTTATCAATTTGTTATAATGTTTTTTTTTTTAAATATTACTGGAATTAACGTGCACTCGTATGTACTAGTTATACAAGTTTAGTAACAAGTTTTTGTTGAGTAAAATAATATGGAATTATGGAGTACTTTTTATTGTAAAAGTGAGACATCGAAATAGTAAAATGAGTGATTAACAAATATATTAGTAAAAAAATTCTCTTTTTTATCCATTGAATATCAATGTATCCATCAGTTAGTAGATTCATTGGTCAATTTACTTTTTAACCTGAAATTTACTTATTTCTCTTAATATGTGATTTTAACAAGGATGTAGACTTGTAAACTGTAGTGTATAAACTGTGTATCTGTCGGGAAAATGCAAAATGAAGTATGTATGAGATATATGACTATCAACAAACTATGTAAATCAATTAATGAATTAACAAGCTACACTTTCCTATTACCACATCGTTCCAAAAAATGTTCGGAATTTTATTATTATCGTCACCAATAATATTCACGTTGCCCTCACTTATTTTTTAACAAATTTTTAATACTCCTATACTCATTATGGGTTTGTTCTTTTGTCCTATTTTCCCACCTCCCAAAAATCAATTTCTACATATTTTACACTTGAAAAATAAAGATGATTGTTGGTATGTTTGGAATATTCCTCGAACAACCAGCAATTGAGCAAACCCAATTGGACTCATATGCTAGTACTTGTACTATAAATTGCCCAATCAAATTTAGATCTAACACAGTAACACTTACATCTACATCAAGTTTGGCAAATCACAATTTAGGTACATTTGCATCAACAAACCAAGTGCAATTTTGCAATCACTTGCTTGTTATCTTTTCTATCTTTCTAAGGTACAATTCTTTTTTTCTGATTTACCTTTTACGACCGTTGTATGGTGTGACAGATAAAAAGTGGTTACTCTATGATAAACCCTGGCCATTTTAGGTTAAAAAATGACCACTTCGAAAAATTGGTCAATAAAAAAAATCAACCATTTTGTAAGGAGTTACACCATACGATCACATAGTATAACATTTTTTTAATGTACTTTGGTGCTATAAAGTTGAATTTCCATTGATCTGTTGTGATGGACATTCAGCAAATTTGGCTAAATTTTTGCAATGGTGGGTCGGATTTGGTAGTAATTATAAATAATTGTGACTAGACACCCAAATTAAGACGGGGATAAAGGGAGTACTCCGTATTATATTTAGAATTTAATTGGTACTGCATCTTATATACTAGTTTGGCTACTCTTTTTTACGACCCGGTAACTTTAGCCGGGCTTGAAAGTTGAAATAGAACTGATACAATGCACACTTAATCCAAATAACCCGTTTACCAGTGAAAGAAAAGGTAAATGTACGAGGGTAAAATTCCTCAAATCTGATTGGAGTAAAAAGTCAAAAATTCATATTTGGGAGAATTTTAAATTACTGTTACAACTTACAAGCAAAGTCAAGTGGACGACTGATAATGGAGTAACAGTATATAAACCCTCTTTGAGATTTAGATCTCATACACTTTTATCACAATCTTGTTTCACACGGAAAGCTTTTCTCTTTTGCACCTCCAATCATTTCTAAGGTTAAATTTTCATTCATCCTTTGATCTATTACTGTAAATTACAATTTTGAATTACTGCTGTTCTGGGTTTTTTATGCTTTGGATTTGGTATTGATTAGCAATGTTAATGTTGGATGAATTTTTAATTTGATATTGTTCTTGATTGCTTGAATCTAATGTTGGTTGGTATTGTACATTGGTTTAATCATCTGTTTACATTAGTAGAGTTTATCAGTGTTGCCGGGCATCGAAAATTTGCTTCTTTTATGCACCATAGATGTGAAAAAGCTGTGAACTTTGGGTTCAATTATGCAGTAAATACTAAAGAATCACTTTTACTTGAGAAATCTTCTTCATGGTTTTGTTTATGTGATGAGATGGGGGTTGATGGAATTTTGCAGTGCACCTGCAGGAAATCTGTTAGTCTAAATGTAGTGATTCAGTGTGTGCAGAGTTTAATCTATAGTTACAAACTGACAATTGAGGTCTTGGCTTAGTGATCTTTGGACGATAAGTCGCATACTCGAATAGTCGAATCTCCCTACCCTTGTGATTGTACTGCTTTGTGTACCCTTTTGGCTCCATACACACCGAAAAAATGTACTCGAGTTATTGGATTTGATTCTGATATCCTTGGATGCTCCACATCGGTGAGGTCTTGGCCTAGTGATCTCTGGATTATAGATAGGTCACGAGTTTGAATCTCCCTTCCCTTGTGATTATACTTCCTTGTCACCCATGTGGCTCTGATCACACCAAAAGAATGTATTCTGTAGTTAGAGTGGATGTATGAGAGATACGGTTTGATTCGGATACCCTTGGATGCTCCATATTTAACATCTGTGCTTAAATTACTGTACTTTATTGGAAAATCTAGCTCATTTTAAGTTTACATTCTGTGAATTATTGCTTATCGTTACTTGATCGTACTTAACAATTAGTGCTGTAACCGATTTCAGGGTAGCTCCATCAATTTAAATGGCGATTAAAATGCCAGGTGTGATTGCATTGTTTGATGTTGATGGCACTCTTACAGCACCAAGAAAGGTATTCTTCGTGGCTGTTATGATTTTTGTTTGGTTCCAAACTGTTGTGTTTCCCTTGTGCCGAATCTTCAGTATTCTAATGAACTTTTGACAAATTAAAGAGTATTATGAGGTTAATTGTCTCCTATAAAATGCTTAGTACGCTTGGTGGTGATAGTGTGACTAACTCATGTTTTGTTACTCTTTTCCCATATTTAAAAATAAACTTCAATAGATTTGAGTCATCTTTTCTGATAGCCTTTAATTGCGTTATGACTAGTGGCTGCCTGCTCGGTGGAGGCGGCTACTCCATTATGGCGCCTGATTTCCTTTTCTTTTTGGTTTGTGGAACCAATGTTCTATTACTTCCGTTATCAATACTTCAGCTGATGGCTCTGTTATCTGCTTGCAGGAGGTGACACCAGAGATGTTAAAGTTCATGAAAGATTTGCGTGAGGTGCAGTTTTAAATTTATGAAGAATGTCGTTCTAGACTTCTGATATGATTTACGCAGGCTTTGAAGATGTTTGTTGTTGAAATTTTCCTGAATTTGTTTTTACCTCAATGTAGCTATTGAGAACAAGTTTGTTATTTGGTCTATAGTAGTTGATTTTATTATCAGTTCCACGGTTGTGTTGCCATCCAAAACGATTGATTGCTTGATTTCAGAGTGAACAACATAAAGAGGATTTTTCTAGATGTCATATGTTAGCAGTGTAGACTGTAGACTGTTGACTGTATGTATAGAAGATTAAATTGTATATTCTGTAAGTTGTTTCCTTTCGTAAAGTGTGAATCTATGCCTCACTGCAGGTTGTTACTATTGGAGTTGTCGGAGGATCTGACCTGGTTAAGATTTCAGAGCAACTTGGGAAGACAGGTTTGCTTCTCATTTCTCAAACCTTTTTATTGCTTCTTTTATCTCCCACTTTTTTCTATTATCTGATGTTTTCTTAAGAGAAAGATGTCAACTTTTTGCAAAAGGTCCAAAACATTGTGCTGCTCTAAACTGTATGCATAGAAAAAGGGTTTCTAATGCAGATTCTGAGTACTGCAGCACCATCCTTCTCTGTTTGGTATGGTTTTATAATCTTTGATTGGCTTTGCAGTTATTAACGACTATGACTATGTATTCGCGGAGAATGGCCTTGTTGCCTTTAAAGCTGGCGAGGAGGTTGCCATAATGGTAAAAATTTAACGCTCATAAATATACGTGTATAAAAGACCGATCTTGATAACTTTTAAGCCCTAATGAATGTTTGATATTGCAGAGCTTGAAGACACATCTTGGAGATGATAAGCTCAAGGTAAGAATTTGTTACTCTTTCGAAATTGTTTTTCTTCTTTTTTTTGTATAATAAAGAGGATAGGTGTGAACTGCGATAGCTGAGAACGATGCTGAGCTTTGTTAGCATTTGTAACTTAAGACAATGTATAATGAAATCGTTAACTTTATATATTGTCTTTCAGGAGTTCATTAACTTCACACTTAAGTACATTGCCGAGTTGGATATTCCCATTAAAAGGTACTTATAAATGTCGTTGATTTTGCTGTTTTTTCTGCAAGTCCTCCACACATTGCAGCTAATCTTTTTTCTGAACATTCTATGTAGGGGTACATTCATTGAATTTCGCAATGGAATGATAAATGTATCGCCGATTGGAAGAAACTGTAGTCAGGAAGAAAGGGACGAGTTTGAAAAGTATGACAAGGCAAGTGACATCGATATCATGAGTTAATCTTTCAGACAACGGATAAAAACAGTTAGCTTCTGTTATGTTTGAGCTCAAAACTAAACAGATTCTTATTGCAGGTCCACAAAGTACGTTCAACTATGGTGTCTATATTACGGGAGAAATTTGGACACTTTAACCTGACATTTTCAATTGGCGGACAGATAAGCTTCGATGTAGGTAGCTCTGGAATAGCTCGATTTTGTTGGAGCTTACATATGGATTCTTATTAATCATTCTCAAATGTTATATACAGGTTTTCCCTCGTGGGTGGGACAAGACATATTGTTTAAGGTACCTTGAGGACTTCACAGAGATTCACTTTTTTGGTGATAAAACTTTTGAGGTAAAGCATTGAATTATATTCGTATTATTTAGTTATGTATTGCTATACTATCCTTCCCTAGTTCCGGCCTACTTTTTGTTCTCTGAAAGCAATTACACGCTGATAAGAGTTCATTTCAAGGTAAATCCTACTAAAGGATAAGGCCTAGGGAACATCACCAAGTCTATGGTTTCAAAGTCTGTAACTTGAGCTCATTCTATTCAGCTACCTAGATATCATATCGGTTTTACATTTAGCTATGTTACTCAGACTTGGTAGTTGGTTACTACTTACGAATTAGGACGTGGTCCGTGGATGCATCCCTTAATGGTATTTTGTCAAAAGCTGAACAGTATATGCTTCATTACATCTCTTGATGTTTGATCCAACCCTCACAGAAAGAGCAATCTATCATTTGCTGAATTTGCTGAATGTGATGTGATTTGCGCAGGGAGGAAATGATCACGAAATTTTCGAGTCAGAGAGGACAGTTGGTCACACTGGTAAGCAATTTATTTCTACATGCTTTGAAACTCACTCTCATTATGTTAAAGTGAGACTGTATCCTGTGATACCGTTTCTTGCAAACGTGTAAGCACCGTAATATATTTTCGTGCATTCCTCAGTTACAAGTCCCGAGGATACAAGGAAGCAGTGCACGGAGATATTCCTCAACAAGAAAGATTAATGAAGGGGATTGCATTCCCATACTGTCTATTGTGTTCAATTTTTGGTTGTAATTCATAGTGCATTTTTAAAGCCTTTTTTAAAATAATTTCAGAGTTTGTGCTCCCATAGTTTTATACATTTCTGTTTGTATTAGTCGGAAAACATTTCTTCTGGATTTACACTCCAGTTTGTATTCTATATAGTCGTCGATGAACAAGGCAAGGATGGCGGAGCCAGAAAAGCCTAACATTATTGATACTTATCAATGATAATTCAGCAATTTTTTTTTTTTTTTTTTGAATCAAATACAGTGTTTTCTTGCATGATCTCAAAGCCTGAAACTTGGCATCATCAGTTCAGTATGACAGTAGTATCAGTTACCTGAAAATAGAATGCATGAAGCCATTGGTGGGAAAACTCCCCAATTTTTAAAAAAAAAAATGAATTCATGTATAAGTCGGGTTAATTTCATAAAGTAAATAACAATTTTGGATTTAGGTATACGTGTTGCCTGTACCATGACAAATAAACCCAAATGTGACCCAAAATTTATTAAATGTTCGTATACACACAATTGACACTGCCTACCTCTAAATAATTCAATAAAATTATCTTGATTGCAATATGATCCGAAGCGGCTGACCAGAGTGCATGCATACCTAAAATGAGCTGAACCCAACTGGTCCAACTCGCACCCTACTCAATTATCCCGTTATCAGGTCAAACTCTAATTTAGGCGCGGGTTAGTTCCAACTAAAAAAATTTGGGGCCGGTTAATCGGCTTTTGGGTTATACTCTAGTTGTACACTTTTGACGGGTTCAGATCAATTCGGGTCAATCTTGTCCGGTCTATGCTTAACGCCCAAGACCCAAGGCTACGAACCGAAAAAACTTTTAGAAGCTTAAATCCAGGCACTGAACAGCGGGTAGTTAGTCAACAATGGCAGAAATGAAAGACAGAGGAAAAGAAGAAGAGAAAGATAGATTCTTTGTAGCAGTTCATGTAGGAGCAGGCTACCATTCTCCTGCTAATGAAAAACCTCTGAGGTCCGCCATGAATCGTGCTTGTTTTACTGCTGCGTCTGTTCTTCTACAGGTTTACTTTCTCTCATTTTTTACTCCTTTAATTGTTGCACAACTTTTTTTGATCTTTTTTGGTTCTGTGATTTGGGTGTAATTAATTGTCTTCAAATTGGATTATATTTGTGGAAAAATGATTATATTGGGAGATGCAAATTCTCATTTGTGACGGGCTCTTTTTCGTCCCAAATTTTGACGGACCCATATGTGACCATTATTTGATATATACTCCTAACATTTTATGATTAGTTACTTTTTATCTTAATGTGGTCACATTTGGGGCCGTCACAATTTGTGACCCTCATAAGAGAGACCAACTGGTTTGGAGAAGATATGGAATTGTTTGTGGGTTTTCTGCAACATTAGCTAAGGGTATTAATGGCTGGGTAGTGGGTAAGGGGGTCGGATGTACGAAACCAAAACTTTATCCCTGTGATAAAAACACAAGGAGGCAGTTTTCGCCTTTTCGGATGATGCTTAATGAAAATTGTGGTGTAACAGGTAAAATGTATAGACACCTTGCTAAGAGTTTAGCAAGCAATTTGCTTTATTCCATCGTATTCTGAAAACTAACTAGTATAAAGTGTTTGGCCCAATTGAAATGGAAAGAATGTTGGTAGGAATTGAGCATATGCGGTTATAGGGCCGTCTTAAGTGAGACTTGTTATTAGTTTTATTGAAATGTGAGGACTGAGGAGTATTGGTGAACAATTTGCTTCCCTTTTTTTTGTCTAATTATGTTTTCATATTGTTCGAGTTAGGGTTCTGACCGGTGTGTAGATGCAGTTGAAGCAGCTATTAAAGTTTTAGAGGTACATATATTGTCTTGAAAGTTCTTTGCTGTAAGAAATTTGAATCTCTTTGGTACTTGCTGGTTTTCTTCACTTGTAATATGGTGATTGTGGTATTGAAGGATGATCCTTGCACAAATGCCGGCCGAGGTTCAAATTTGACTGAGGATGGTCATGTTGAATGTGATGCTAGTATCATGGACGGGGATTCCGGGACATTTGCAGCTGTCGGGGCAGTACCAGGTACCTGAATACTTACCTGCATATTGACGTTCTCCTTTGTAAATATGTCTCTGTCAATCAGTTGTTGTCCCAAAACATTTTTATTAGGATTCGAGTATCATTTATTCTTGCTAATCAATTGATATAAATTGTGTTGGTTTTAGACCAGGTGTGCGAAATCCCATTAAAATTGCTGCTACTCTAATTAAGGAACAAAAGGCTGGATCCTCATTGCTTGGTCGAATACCTCCAAGGTATGAACTCTACCAGCTGTTTAGAATATGTATCCTTGCATAATGCTTTTCTGTTAATGTAGTCCTGTCAGAAAACATTTACTGTGATGCAACATACGAAAGTAAGTAAAATCAGCAAGCCTAGGTGAAAGTCGGAGTGACTGAAGTCATATGTAATATATATGTGTGCATGTCAGAACAATTTAGCAGGAGGAAGAAACTAAACCCCAAATTTTCCCAACACTCTCTCATCTTTTGTCCAATAACTGCTCCATTCTCTAAATACTCGTGCCAATTACTCACAACTCCTTTGGATCCGTCATACACTTTTCATGATTTTACAGAAATTTTATTTACCTGCTGCAGCATGTTTCTAGTTGAACTATAAGCCACTTAAGGACACATTTCATTTAGGCCCATCTACTTTCGTGAGCTTCTCCGATTCAAATAGTTTGGAGAGGAGTTTTTTTTTTTTTTGCTCTTTCTTTTTATCAATTCTGATTGTTTGTGTTCCATATAGCTGTTAGGATTTTTGTCTCGACCGCCAATCGGTGTGATTCATGCATTTGTTTTAATATCTTCTCTCAGCTTTCTAGTTGGCGAAGGGGCACGCAAGTGGGCCAAGTCTAAGGGAATTTGTTCAGAAAGCACGATTGAAGATGCTGAAAAGGTTCGGTCCACCCCATTAGTTGGCTCTTTCAATTTAGTGAACATGGTAGATTTTATTGATTAATTAATTTTCTCGCTTCTTATTAGTCTGATTTCTGCTTCCTCTTATTTTGCTGTATATGAAATTAGTGGCTTGTGACCCAAAGAACTAAAGCACAATGGCAAAAGTATACAGCAATGCTTGATGATGCTAAAACACAAAAAGGTGTTTATACGGAGCCTTCTAGCAGCAGGGATCAGGAAAATGGTCGGTTACCAGGTACTTTCCTCTCCGAATATGCATAAATAGATGACACTGTGGTCGGTTACTTCAACAATGCAAATATGACACTGTGATCATGGGATGATCTGAAAACCAGAACTGTTGCTTTAAGTATATCCTAGTTTATTTACTACTCATATTTTCGTGTAAGAGGAGGCATAACACAAGGATAGTACAATAGAAAGGGAAAGGGGATTCGAACCTACGACTAAGTCTGTAGAACCTTCGTCACAACAGCTAGGCTAAGACCTCTTCGGTTCAAATATTAAGAATGAGCCAAAGCTAATGCTGCAATACATGCAAAATATTTACAGCTCGATTTTTTCAATCTGATTCCTCCAAGTTTGTTCCTGTAATGGGATTGGAGTGCATTCAAATGTCAATTTTTTGTTTTTTTATTTGATACTTGATCTTTGCTTGAAAATTGATACGCCAACACACATAACCGTCAGACCAAAGAGAAAGCTTTATAAATTGGCATCTATACACCAAGGAATGGTTTATTCAATCAAATTTTATGTCCTTTGACTAGATAACAAAATTTAAGTTGGCATTGGTGATCAGGTAGTGAGTATATATGACTTCACGCTCATGGTGACCCTTTAGAGATCTAGTTTTATGTAGGCGTTTGATCGTGCCCTCTACCGATGGGTATGATGTGATACACCTGTCTTTATCAGTTAGCAATATCTACTTACTTGGATCTTTGCTTCGGAATTCTCTTGAATAGGCAAAGTGCCTGACTGCCAGTTCCTCGAGTTTATACTTAAATCCTTCACTATTTCCTGTAAACTAGATGTTGATAAGAGTCCAGTCATCAAATCTACAACAGGAGCTTTTGAGGAAGATTTGATTATGGACACTATTGGAGTCATTTGTGTTGATAATGCCGGACACATTGTTTCTGGAGCTTCTAGTGGTGGTATTGCAATGAAGGTACGGAACTGTAACCATCATGCTGAAATGAGTTGGTATTTTCTGATTATGCATGCGTCCTGATCCCTATTTACTTTTTCTGCATCAGAGTAAAATATAAAGTTACTGTTTCCCACATGAGATTGCTACTTTGAATTGGACCATGTAAATTCATACAATTATGTCTATTCTTTTAATACAAGTGGGACGATGACAACTGAAATTAAGTCGTTATCTGTTCTTTTTAACAAGATTTCAGTGCCATCTGTGCTTACAGGAATTTATTATATTTATCTGTGTTCTTAATAGGTGAGTGGGCGAGTAGGATTAGCCGGCACATATGGCTCAGGTTGTTGGGCATCTTCAAGAGGTCCCTTTGGAGCTCCTTTCATCGTAGGCTGTTGCACTACTGGCGCCGGAGAGTATTTGATGAAAGCTTTTGCCGCCAGAGAGTGCTGTGTGTCATTATCATTGTATTATTTCTGACCTGTTTCTTGCATTGCTTAATTACGTCCTGCTGTTTTTACTTTTGTCTCTGTGTGTGTGTGCGTCCCGTTGCCTCCCACTTGATAAATTATAGGTTACAGATTTACAGTATGTTTTAGACTCGAAATGCTGACTAATTTTCTGCTTGCTCATTTAGCTTAAGTAGTTCCTTAACCTCACAATATCACCATATAGGAGGCTTTTTAGTGAATGCAAAGGCTATGAAATCCGCTACGAGGCAGACACGATTTTCCCTTCTCTATTACCCGCATTCTTGAATGGAATACCTTAACCTCCCGTGATTGAAGTGAAATTTATTCTTTTAGCATTACAAAGTGGGTGTGATTCAAATTGTCTAATTGTTCATACTATTTTTGATGATTATAATAATGCAACAGGTCACAAGCAGGTCCAGCATCTGCCTGCATCAAAGTTCTGCGCTCAATCGTTCAAGCCTGCAATAAACAGGGAACAGATGGAAGCGCTGGAATCCTCGTTGTTCAACCTGATGCTCCTTGTGTGGTATGCTGTACGCACTTATCAGTTAAGCAAATGCTTATTGACTTATTTTCAGAAAAGTGAGCAATTCTCTTGTAAGACGATCTTACAATTGAAAGTAAGAGGTCATTAGAAGCTGATAACAAATACGGAGTATTCACAAATAAAAGAGATTGCCCAACAATAAATTACAAGAAACAGTTACTAACTAAAAGTCACTGTCGACATTAAGAGAATTATGTTAATGTCCGAGTAAGTGGTCATAAAATAAATTACTATGGCAGAAATTCACATCCTTCAGTCTTTCTGTCGGCATAAAAGAGTTAAAAACCTTTCCTGGTGATTTGGTGCAGGGTCATGGAAATGTACCAAGGCTGAAAGCAGTTGAGATTGCAGCAGGATTCTCGTCGCCATCATTTGGAGTAGGCTACTATGGTAGCTCTATGAAAAGGCCCAAGGTACTCAGCGCCTTCTAGTCTTCAAATTGGTTTGGATTAAATTCATACTTCATCTAGCGTTTTAGCCGTACAATCTTCAGATTCTAATGCATAACTATCTGTCTTATGAACCAGCAAGAAGTTCAAATTTGAACTTTCGGATAATGTGTGTAATTGATCTTAATAATTTCTGCAGGTTACGATTTTACGGAACAAGCAGAAAAGCCCCACTGAAATCGACCACTTTGAAGCCAAAATTGACCTAACAGAC
>JAGPOY010001627.1:0-16772 GCA_018983105.1 Silene uniflora
TACCACGTGTTACTTCCCGGTGTTATTCTGGTATTATTCCGGTGTTATTGTGTTATTACTCCGGTATTATTCTGATGTTATTGTGGTATTACTCTTGTATTGTAGAGGTTGGCTTGCAAATTAAAGCAAATTAAGTTCCAGTGCAACAAGACAAACTGGATCATCGCTTCGGTTATCGCACCACAATTTGAGTTACCAAAACTGAACTCGGCGCCGAAATCAGCGACCAACGCACCACGGTTGCTTCTCCCTACATATCAAACAATATCATTTTGATCCTAATACTGAAAATTAATCAACAATTATGCCATAACTTGATGCAATAGCATGTGAAAACAGTATCAATTGGATCTTAACTCGCCGCATTCTTCAACTCTGATCTTTAGAATGATGCTTCAGCATCAATCTCACTACCGATATCAACGATGATGACGAAGATGCAATTGATCGTCTCACCTTCGCTAATCCAACTCGTCTTTATGATCCTCGTCATTCTCTTGCGCTCCTATCGCTCCTTCTGTCGTTTCTCTACCTATTTGTTTTCGCTCCTCGTCATTCTCGTCTTTACGATCAATTGCATCTTCGTCATCATCGTTGAGAATAAAGCTCAGACAAACACGATTACTTACAAAAATGGGAGAGATTGTTCGATTACGGAAGCTAAGCCAGAAGAAATTAGGTTGAATGAGCGTCATTCATTGTTGTCGTCGCTCGATTAACTGGAATTTGATAAAAAAAAATTGAACTGGTAAGATTAAATTGGGGGTAAATTAAATTGGGGGAAAATAGGGTAGAAAAATAGAGATGATGTTTGGATGACTGATGGAGTCATGGTGTTATACTTAGTTTTGGGCTTTTTGCTTTTTTCAAGAGAATGGCGAGAAAATAGTTGGGCTTTTATTTGTTACAAGCTAATTAATGTCAGCCGCGGATCTCACTTGATCTAATGGTTCAAATTTGTGAGTACAAACTCACCGTAAGAAACAAAACTCACAAGAACCTTTCTCTCTCTCTCTCTCTCTCTCTCTCTCTCTCTCATGAATTAGAGCATATAAACATACGGAGGAAACAACATAGACAACATTACATCTACTAGTTACTCGATTGCAAATACCTTTTCACATGTTTCGCCTAATTCCTAGACCATAAATTACTCGAACATTATGTAATAAAATGAAACGTAAACAAATGAAATAACTAACATAAACATAATGTAAATTACCTTAGCAATGGAAATGGAGAAAGCTTGTATGAAAAGAGTACTTGAATTATAAGTTACTTAAAAGAAATGTATTTCAATGTAATTGTTGTAATGATAAACTAAACTAATACTACTTCTAAACTAAACTAAACTAAATTAGGAGAATATGAGAATTCTAGACTATCAAAAGGTGAAGAAAGATAAAAAAAATAGGATGCCTAAGACTCGTACAACACCTCCTATTTATAGTGAATAAGAGGTGTTAACGTACGAAAGCATTTACACCTAGAATTGCTCAATCCCGATCGGGACAAGGTGAACCCGATCGGGTTCATATGATCCATGGTTCTTTGTCTTCAAGTCTCGAATTAATGCCCAAGGGATCCGATGGTTAGTGATAATTGCTCTTTAATCACCCGGATAAATGTGATCTTTGGCACCAAATGCTATCATCAATGGTTCTCTTCAATTCTTCTTATGTGATCTTTGCTCATTCACTTCCAATTGTTTACATTTCCACTAAAATAATTAGTGAAATGTATTATGGACCAACATAAATATGATCTTGTCGTGCCATGGTCCATTTGCTTGCTCAAAGTGGTGGAAAAAGCCTCTAAATGCTTAGATTCCTACAAAAATAGCAAATGCAAGCAAAACAACTAGAAAGTAATATTAACTCAATAAATCACTTAATAAAAGTGCAATAATCAACTAAAATGTGAGCTAAATATAAGGGGAAACTCTATAAAATATGGACCTATCATATCTACAATATGTTGTAGCTTCAGCCAAAACCTCTACTGCATCATTAATTCGTTTCTGTCTTTCTATCACTTATAGTGAAGAAAAAGCCTTGTTGGTAGATGGGAGTGGTTCCATAGACAAAATGTTGGAGTTCACTATCTCATAAGAAGTATTTAATCACATGATAAATTGGATCAGCTTAGCATTGGATTCCTTATCCAACATTCTTTTGAGTAAAAGATAGGAGCACTGATCTAAAGCACCACAAGTGCAGGAAGGTACGGGATATATGGAAGCCAGATTATCCCAAACTGTCTTAAGCTTACTATAATACTCGACCAGAGAAGAATTATCCTGAGAAATGTTTCCTAAATCCTTCTTGAGCTGGTAAATTTCTAGACCATTGGGTTGTTCATACCTTTCAATCATTTCTAGCCATAATTTCCTAGTGTTGGAGTATGTGTCTTCAACAATGGTGCGATCATATAAATTATTGTTTTATCACATAATTATATATAAAACTCAAATTGAGAATACGGAAGGGATAATTCAATTATATAAGTCAACTGACCAACATTAATCGGTAATGATTGGCTAACTAGAGTTTGACATTACTGTCGTTTGACGGTGGTGGTCAGTTGATCCCTTTAGGTCACACCTATAGGACAATTCCCGAAACAGTAAAAGTTAATTATTTGCAGAAATAATTAATTCCTTAAATTGTACGTATGAGAGATTAATACATCTTATTGTAATGAGATTAAATAAGATTTAATTTTGTAATTTAAGTGTTACATTACGAAATTAATTTATGTTTATGAAACATATGATATGAGAATAACGAGTTAGAGATAATTACAATACGTTGTGAATTATACTAACTGATATTAAAATGACCCATTTTTACATATACGAAATTGAGAATTATTTGTCGAATTGATAAATGCGATTTATAGTGATGTTTAATTTGTTAAACATGCACCATTGTGACTAGTAACATATTTATCTTAATATGTCACACAATACACCTTTGACAAATTGTAAAATGTAAAATTGGACACACATTTTACCTTATTGACCGGTTTTGGGTAGGTTAGGATAAGTAATGGATTAAACTCGATAAAACACCATTTTTATTGATGTTCCCTATTTTACTACCCAAGGTGTGTTGGAAACACAATAAGGGAAGCATGCCTTCCTTCTTTGTCTGTGACCTACCCGGCCACCCCTCTTAAGGTGAAGGAGATTTGTCTCATTTTGCATAACTCTCTCACTTATCTCCCTAGAATTAGAAATTCACAAAAGAAGAAATTGTTCTTAAGATCTAAAAACATATATTGGAGAATATATAAATTACTATAGTAGTAATATCATTTCATAAGATCAAATTTAAGGTACTCTAAGGTATATCTAGTTAATATACTATTAGAGTGTTTCGGGTATTGTCTTGGGTTCAATCGGAGGAGGACTTCTATACTTGAAGTCTCGGGTTTTGGAGGATCATCCTTGCCGTGTTTAAGCTCAAGAACAAGTAAAGTAGGCGACTTTAATTGTGCCCTAATTCGACCATATTCCGCATTGTAAGGAAAAATCGTTTTTCTCTCTTATCTCTTCATGCATGTAACTAGATCTACAAATTAGTTAATTTGAATTAAAGAATTTTATTTTAGAGAAGTCTAAAATATGGGATATGAACCCAACACCTAGCATCTCGAATATAATCCAAAGATTCACGAATTTCAGGGTCAATCGAATGTAAAATCCACTTAACAACAAACAGATTGCAACAAATCCCATCTGGTCGTCTCACACTTCATCTTGCTAATATTCCTTCGCATTACCAGTTTCACATCACTCACAATTTGATGAATTATCCCATCTGATCGTCTCACACTTCCTTTAAATCTTATCTCATTTCTTACCTTCCATATATGATAAATCAAAGCTACATGGCAAGCACCTATTACTTTCCTTTGAATTATACGATGAGTGTTAGGAGATATGTCGAGATATCAACATAATATAATTCGGTATATGATATATTATATTATTTCATATAGAATAAGTTATGATATGGTAGAATATTCTAGAATTAGGTTTAGATATTTACTTGTATGTATGATCTCTATATATACTCAAGCCTATTATATATACTTGTATGATATGTATGATCTCTATATAAACTATAGAGAGGGAAATTGCATAAGGGAATTGTTATTGATAATATGATGATCTCACAAATTCAATAGGGTTGAGTATATATAGAGATCATACATACAAGTAAATATCTAAACCTAATTCTAGAATATTCTACCATATCATAACTTATTCTATATGAAATAATATAATATATCATATACCTAATTATATTATGTCGATATCTCGACATATCTCCTAACATCCCCCCTCAAACTCATGGTAATTTGTTAAAATTTCCATGAGTTTGCACAAAATTAAGAAAAATCTTCGTCAACTTCTCATTGCATGATCCGTTTTCTCATCTGCATTATACGTCTTCTCATCCGCAAGGTTGGCAAGATAAACGAGTATAAACTCGTCAGAAAATTTCTTCGAACAAGAACGTTAATTTTTTCGGGCTTGTCGAAAGTATGAGTTAATTTGCAGGATCCCTAATCGAACCTGACAAATATCAAATAAAACGGAAAATTATCCGTTAATTTCAAAGTTTGGAGAACGCTAAGTTTATCAAACTCCAAATAGATCTGAATCACCATCATGGTGATTAAAATTGCGTAACTCGCCAATCAATTTGATACCACCTTGAACGAAATTGAAAACATTTAATCAAAAAATTCAAAGAGTGCAACGTGCTTGTTTGTATTAGAGAAGATTTCATAAATTCCTCACACGAAAATCAGGAGATGTATAAAGGAAGCAAGGCAAACCCTTTTTGGAGAAATAGGGGCGTATATAATCAAACACAATAGGAGATTTCACAATAGTAGATTTATTTTGATAAAAAAAAACGTAAAAGAATGGTGTATATAATCAAACACAAAAGTCCCGCCGGTGAGCGTATATATTTTTGCTCACCGGCAAGAAAGCGGAAGCGGTTTTCTAGAGACCTCAAGAACGAGGCTCTGATACCATGATAAATTATAGAGAGGGAAATTGCATAAGAGAATTGTTATTGATAATATGATGATCTCACAAATACAATAGGCTTGAGTATATATAGAGATCATATATACATGCAAGTAAATATCTAAACCTAATTCTAGAATATTCTACCATATCATAACTTATTCTATATGAAATAATATAATATATCATATACATAATTATATTATGTCGATATCTCGACATATCTCCTAAGAATGAGCCTATTAAGCAATCAAGGACCCATTTTTTATACGATGGTCCATCCGTCCATATACATTAGTTATTTAGAGCGAATTCGATGAGTTATGCCTATACTTTGTCATGTTTCAGAAATTCGATTTTGTGTGTTGCACTCGCACCTACCCAGGGGCGGATTTGGGGGATGGAAAGAGAGGGCAAGTGCCCTCACATGACCTAAAAATTTTAACTATATGTACTAGTTAGTTCTCCTTATATGTAATGTAATATTACTAGTGTAGTGGTAAGTTAAGGAGAATTATTCCCTGCTACCCCGCGTTCGATTCGCACATGCAACTTGTTTTGCATTTTGGTCTTTATTAGCATTAAAATTATGAGAAACTTTAATGATTTGCAATCCCCCTTATAACTAAAAGAATAAGAAAACTCTAATTTTTCCCGCCTAAAACACATTCCATATTTAAATAATTCTCAATATATACTTTCCTATTCTTTTCTATACTGGTATAATCTCCTATATATATACTTCCTCTATTTGAAGAAATTTGTCTCTGAGTTTTTTCTGATAAAAATTGCGTTTTTGTAAGATACGATGTAGCTAAAATATACTATGAAAATTCTTAACATTTATATCTAAAAATACAACACTAGTTTTTCAATTATTTATTTATATCTATGTAAGATGTACTTTTATTTTAAATTTCTATAGAAATATATGTACTCTTTTGCGATATTTAATCATATATGTACGTCGATAAAAGAATACACGTAAATACGCGCAAAATAATAATAGAATTACGACAAAAAAAAATTATGCCCTCCCAAACCAAAAATCCAGCATCCGCCCCTGTACCTACCCGTTATTTTGACATTTACATGATGTGTGTCATACTTATTTTATTCTTATTTAGAAATGTTAAGAACCTTAGATAAACAATCAAATAAAAGTACCCGAATAAAGGCCACGCAAAGAAAGAACGATTTAAGTAAATACTTCAACTTGTGAGTTGATAGTTTTTGGGGGGAAAAGAAGAAAAACAAAACATTTGGTGGGCTTTTTAAAATCTTGTAATTTTTGGGGGGAAATTTAGTCCCTAATGTAAATCTTAATCCCACCTACCATTCTCCTAATAAAACAGATTTTAGATTAAGCAAATGTACTTTTATTCTTTCTTTATTTCTTTCTTAAAACTTGTGCTAAAAGCATAAGTGCCTTGTGGAGTTGAATGGAGGGAGTAGTAGTAAATAAACAAGCCCAATCTACGAAAGTCGAAATACAAACCGGAAATAAGTAGCTAATAGTCTGAAAGCTAGGGGTGTTAATGAGACGAGACAGCTCGCGAGCAACTCGAAATCGGCTCGGTAAAAGCTCGGTCAAAGCTCGGCTCGTGTAAGCTCGGCTCGGGATCGGCTGGAGAGCTTTACGAGTCAAGTCGAGCAAAGGCTGGCTCGACTCGAAAAGCTCGCGAGCAGCTCGAACTTGTGTGATTACATAAGATATTGGTCATGCTTTATAAAATATTTTATCAGGATTATATCTTTGTATCACACATATCAAATGTATCGCTGATTTGACAAATATTTTTACATATAACTTTCGAGCCTTGTTATTGAAAATATCGGAAAAAAAAAATAAATGAAATAAGCAATTATACATAGGCTCGAGCTCGCGTTAAAGCTCGCAAGCTTTGTAACGAGTGCATTTTTTTCGAGCTCAGGTAAGCTCGAGATAGGCTCGAGCTCGAGTTATGGTTCTTGAGCACAAGCCGAGCAAGGCCAAGCTTGGGCTCGGCTCGGCTCGGCAGTAAAGGCTCAACTAGCCTTGCCTTTGCCCTTTCCTTTCTATACTATCACCACCTTAGCATTTTGTGGTAGGAAACGAGCTATCATCAACTCCAAATCGTCTTTCATGTTCAAGGAATGTTCAACAGCCTCTTATTTAGGTCGTCTCAGCGAAGGTGAAAGTAGAGAAAAGACCCTATTTCGAAACATCAAATAGTGAAACAAATAATACACACAACTCATACCTTTCTCGGCCTTTTGGCTAAGATCAAGTGTAGTTTATGTTCTTATCAGTTTAATATCTGATATGTGGGCCATTGGCTAAGACAGGTTATTACTCCAAACGGCTCCTCTGGTTTTCACCTTAACAAAACCAAAATAACCTGCTGGCTACATGCTTGAAGACTGTAACCTGTCTACGACACCCATGCTCACTGGAAACGTTTTTTCTAGCTTTCAAAATTAAGCTTTTACATATGTTTGATCTGGGTTAAGCTTGCAGAACCATATATTCTAGCTTTATATAAACATTTTGAGCATGATAATCAACAAATCAGAGTGGCGCAGCGGAAGCGTGGTGGGCCCATAACCAACAGGTCCCAGGATCGAAACCTGGCTCTGATATTATAGAGAAAAGCTTCCTGTTCCTTTTTTTATTTCCAATAAATCTACTGTTTTTAACTGTTGTATTCTTCCTGTGTCTACATCTTTGTTCAATCCATAAAATCCAGCTAAAACACACTTGCTCCCATAATGATTTGCTATTACCGCGCCATTTTTCTCAAACATTCTGCTGGACAAAATCCACAGAAACTTTTACCTTTGTCAAGAAATCACAAAACCATTTTTGGCCGATCCATGATAAAACAGTCGAGAATTCACGTACAGCTGATACAAATTTACAAGTACATGGTAGAGAATTTCTGTTATTCAATTGTTGCTGAAATGAGTCTTGAATCTGGCTGTAACTGTAAGTCTACACACAGGAGTTTCTTGCAGAAAATAAGATATCAATGACATAAAAACATGCATGCATATGATGAAAAGGAGCACTTAGAGGATCTTATACTGTAATAGTTGCAGGATCTTCGACGACACTGATGAGCTCTGGAAGACGGGCCATGGCATCCTTGTTCTATCTTTGTTCACTGTTATTCTATATATGAAGCCCAGCCTTGTATTTTTCATTGCTCATAATCTAGAAAACATACTGCGTAAATGTGTTGGAATTTAAAAATATACGCGAGTTACCAATGAGTAGACATAGCAAATCAGACTCGACCACATCCGAACCCATGTAGCACGGTTTTTTTTCCCAAGAATGTTAAATTCACTCACTCGAATGTTACTCCTATATTCAAGCAAGTTTTTGAGTTAATAAAACACAATAATTGATTACAGTATATAATTGTACACAAGAGATTAGGAATATTGGTATGTCAAAAAGCCCACTACATACTATTTATAACTTTGGACGTGAGAGATAGACAACAACGGGGGTGTAGCTCATATGGTAGAGCGCTCGCTTCGCATGCGAGAGGCACGGGGTTCGATTCCCCGCACCTCCATATTTTTTTTCTCAATTTCTTTTTCCCTTCTTCTTGTGTGCGTCTTTCTCCATCACCAACGAAGAACACGTATTGTAATTGAGTTGTATAAAATTATATGCTTATTTTGTCTTGATACAACTCAAATTTACGTCATTTTTCATATTTTCCAAAGCTAAACATCATAGCATTAAATTGATAACTCTAATTCTCTCAACCTCTTCATCTTTCTATTTAATACTCCTACTTTGTATAACCAGTAAACAACAATTCTGCTTTGCTAAGCTAATTTCGACTCATCACTTTGCTATTTATTACGTACTCGAAACCTTTTCTTTCATAAGCCCTATAAATATGTATGTGTTCATACTTTATGGTAATCTTGAGTTCACTACAATGGAGAGTGTCATTAGTAGACGTAAGCGAGGCGTAATCAAACCAATAGAAGTTAAGCCTAGAAACAAAGGCGAAGATGCTATGTTCGAAGAAGAAGAAGAAGAGCCATTGAGTCCGGGTTCACTCATATTTCATAGGCCAACTTTTAACATACATATCTTGGCTATTATGGGTTGTCGGACTCCTATTAACGCCGATCTTATCAAGGCTAAACTTCCACATACGCTCCTCAAGCACCCTCGTTTCTCTAGTCTCGTGGTAATGTTTTCTTAATCGCCTTCACTCCTTTTCTCGATTCATCCTCTAATGTCTCGCGACATTGGAAAAAAGGACATTTTTTTCGAAATATGTCCTTTTTTAACATAACATGAAGTATGAGTATATTAACCCAGTGTCAAGGGCTCCAGCAAATTGCGAGGTTGGGGGATATAAATTAGATTTAACTCTTCCATAGTAAAAATTACGCGCTAATAATTATGATCATACAAATATGTTTTCAGGTAGGAGATGCAAGTAAAGGGGAAGAGCTAAAATGGGTAAGAACAGAAGTGAACTTAGACAATCACATCATAATCCCGAAAATCAACCTCAAAAACAATATGTCACCGGAAAAGTATGTCGATAATTACATTTACAATCTCAGCAAAACAACCTTAGACAAGTCAAGGCCACTCTGGGAGTTCCATATTCTTCATGTCAAGATCTCCAAGGAGACTCAAGCGATAGGCTTGTTCCGAATTCACCACTCCTTAGGCGATGGTTCGTCTCTCGTTTCTCTTCTTTTAGCCCTTATGCGTAAAATGTCTAATCCCGAGGAGTTACCAACCATACCTCCTCAAAAGACAAGCAAAAATAAGCCAAGGAATGATGATGACAAAGGTGTGTTTTGGAGACGGGTTTTAGGCCTATGGTGGGTTTTGACATTGTGTTGGAATACCTTAGTGGATGTTGCGTTGTTTGTCGCAACAACCGTGTTTTTGAAGGATAATTCTCCTCTTAAGATTCCTCGTCGAGTGTTCACTCCTAGAAGGGTTGTTTACAAGATGGTTAGTCTTGATGATTTGAAATTGGTCAAGAATGCAATGG
This sequence comes from Silene uniflora, assembly GCA_018983105.1. Classification (NCBI taxonomy): domain Eukaryota; kingdom Viridiplantae; phylum Streptophyta; class Magnoliopsida; order Caryophyllales; family Caryophyllaceae; genus Silene; species Silene uniflora. The sequence goes on from JAGPOY010001627.1 coordinate 10,078, forward strand.
GTGCTGTAAGTTACTACTCATTTTTAGTTTTACCTTTTCGCTTTTACCCTTCCCATCGATGTTAAAGCTTAAAAAGAGGCATTGGACCTTCAGTAAAAACCGGAGAATAGAGATAATGATCTCGAGTAAAAGTATTTATTACTGCGTAAGTTTTAATGTGCAGACGATCAATGATGTAGCACTTGGAGTGACAGAAGCCGGCTTGTCTAAGTATCTTAGCCGGAAATACGGTAAACTTTGCCTTCGTGATTTACTTGGATAAATATGATTTGACTATAAGGGTACAGTTACGGAGTATTATTTCAACGAAGCCTTTAAAGAAGTCGATATGTAAATCATTCTTGTATGCTCAGGAAATGGAGTAAACAAAGTTAAATCTAAGGAGCAAATTAACAAACTTCTCAAGAAAATCAGGCTTAGATCGGTACTACTAATCAACTTACGACCATCCGGAGGAATACAAGTAAGCATATATACATACAACGGTCTCATTTCATGTTACGTTACTTATCTCATCATTTCATATAGATTAATTATCTGTTGTGTTGTACGCGTACAATGGTCTTACACAAATCAACTGTGAACGAATATTTTCAGAACTGTTTCGAGTTTAGGACTAAGAGCACAACTTTATAATAACTTGACGACAGGCGTTATCTGATATGATGGAGAAAGATGCAGAAGCAAAATGGGGGAATGCAGTAGGATATGTACTTCTTCCCTTCACCCTCGCATTGAGAAACAATCCTCTGGATTACATTCGAGAAGCCAAGGCAACTGTCGATCGAAAGAAACACTCTCTTGAGGCCTTAGTCACTTATTCAATATCTGAATTTGTTATGAAACTTTTTGGTACTAAGGTTAGTTCTCATAACTAAAACATCCTTAGTACGGAGAATCAAAACACGTCTTAAAAACCCTTTGCGCTTTTTGAAATAACCTCGCGATAACTAAAAGGGAAGCTATATCTTACAGAGCTTAAGCAATGCAATAACCTCTTTAATATTTATACGCATTGGTGTAATAATAACGATAATGACTTAGTTCGATAATATAACGAGTTAGTAGTTAGTAATCTAGCATTGTCGATATAATAATGATCGATTAATTAAATTTGCAGGTTGCAAGTGTTTTATCACACAGAATCAATACACATACAACAATGTGCTTCTCAAACTTAGTAGGACCTTTGGAAGAGATAGGCTTCTATGGTCATCCCATGTCTTTCTTAGCTCCAACTTCCTATGGACAACCACATGTAAATTACCTTTTTAACCCTTTTATTTTAATTTTCGATATTAATAGGAATAATTATAATAGTTGGACCTCAACATCACTTTAGGGTTTTGGTTGAGATGGTCCTTCATCTATCAAATATTATATGGATCTCCATTATGCTTCTCAAACTTAGTATGCGCGTTTTATTATATTGGTCTTTTGTACTCACTCATTTCAAGTCATTTCCATACGCTTGTTCAAGATTCCTCTCATGTATTCTGAACAAACGTATTGAAATGATTTGCAATTAGGGAAAAACAATGTTCGCTCAAACATTTTTATCTTGTTACGCCCGAATAATGTTTTTGTTGATTAGAAGTTCCACTATATGATGTTATAACATAAATGACATGGTATAGGGTTTGATGATAAACTTTCAAAGCTATGTGAACAAGATGACGATAGTATTATCGGTCGATGAAGAAACCGTCTCGGATCCTCACCAGCTAGGTGATGACATTGTTGAGTCTTTGAAGGTAGTTAAGGATGCCCTCATTGCACAAGGCCTTGTCAAGGATGGAATTGCATCATGACATGGAATCTTATCTTTTCAAGGCTCTTGTAAGTTGTAATGCTGAATTTTGTAAAAAAGGTTAGTATGAATGGTACGTGCAAGAAATAAATGAGTGACAAAATGTAGTCAATGCTAATACTCATAATGCAACTCTGATAAATGTACTATATTTATGAGAAGTAATACTATGTCTCAAAATGTCTTAATATCAAATAATTATACACTCGTATGCTACTAGTGACACTATTCATTTGATTGAACAGATATCAGATAATTTAACAGGTAAAGTCATGAGCTTTAGTATACCTATGATCTGACTTAAATCTTATTAGTATCATATTATCCTTGTAACACCCTTTACACCTAATTAAAAGAATGAATACTTTTTTTCACTGAAGTAAAACCTAGTCTTAAAACCATCGGCATTCCATTTTCACTAAAGTAATAGATGATTTTAATAAGAGTAAATATAATAATTGGACTTCAACCATTACCGTAGGGCTTTGGTTAAAATGGTTCATCTATCAGATTTGTTCTACTATTTTCGGTTATAAAACGCTAGTCACTCTAATACGCTCATCACGAATAGTTGGATACCCTAACATTTTCGAAGATGATACTCTATTAAACACGGGTGCATGTCCAATTGTTAGATTCGATTAATTTACAAGAAATCATAACAAATAAAAGGCCACTTACATGAGTAAAGGAGTCAAAGAAGAATCTCAAGTGGTATTGTACGTTGAGAAACATGACAGAAGAATCTCAAGTGGTATTGTACGTTGAGAAACATGACAGGCCACCAGAATAAGGTTGTTATTAGTTGTCAATCCTATTTCCTATCAAATCAAATGTATAATTAATGAAGAATCTACCTAATTAATTAACTTAATTACCTCTGTTTAAAGGACCTACACAAATCTTGTCATATAAGGTTGGGGAGGTTGACTTCTAAACTACTGTTTTACCACTTTATTATTATAACTAACATGTTACTGCAGTTCTGCAGCATCCGAGTAGCTAAATACCAGTAAGCCAGTAACTCTACTTAACTATGTATACTCAGAGACTTTTTTTTCGCAAAATCTCATTGAAGACACACCATATCCGTCACAAATGAAGACGGATACAATTTCCTCTCACAAAATACTCATGAGATGTGAGTGGGGGAGCACATGGGGGGTGCCCACCTTGTCCCCTCTACCCATTTCCTCTCCCAAATTACCCGTTGCAAGATCCGACCCGTCTTCAGCAAGACTTTTTGCTTTTTTTTATGTTGCGGATAAGAATCAAACCTTTAACTTGATGTTAAAGTAAGAGAGCTCTTACCAATTAACCTAACTTTTGTTCTGATAAAATAAAACGTTATAATATGGCGGCTTATAAAATTCTTCAATGCCGATCCCATAATTTTGCAGCGAATTAAATAGCTTGCATAAGCTAATTATTACTCCGTAGTAGTCTACAACCATCAATTTAAGCTTTTTATTTAGATGTTTTTCACATGATATTAGGTCCATGTTCGAGTCCTGACAGCCTCCAAATCTCACGTCAGGTTACCGGATTCTCAAATGAATATTGGATTTTCAAGCAAACTAATTGTTGCATGATTGACATTCTAAGATCAACAACACACTTCAGAAGTCATACAAAAATCACTAACTTGACAAGTTATTGATGGCAATAGTTCACTTATAAACCAACTAGGGTCCCTTGGTACCTAAAAGCTACTGTAGTACGGAGTACAATTTTTTCCCACATTTTGTCTTATTTTATTTTTTACATAATATTCCAATGATTTATATTTTCAGTGTGTTACGAGAACTAAATATCCTGCTTCCGCCACTAAGACCGACACTGAAAAACACGATACTCCGTTGTCTTTGTAGTAAAAGAACTCTTATCACTCGAAACCCCAATTTCATGATTTTATTTTTTACATTATACTCCGTAATAATTTATATTTTCAACATGATACAAAAACCAAAAATCCTGATTCCACCCCTAAAACCGACACTTAAAAATATGAAAGCCGAAAACAGAAGCAACAAACGTAGGGTCAAAACACCAGAAATTGAAGATAGCAAGAAAAAAAGACAGTAACTAATGATTACCCGCCAAAACCAACCACCTTATATTATAGGGATACCCCATTTCAACATGATAACATAACCCAGATTTCTTACACATAACACATTCTCTTTACTTTGAATGCACGAGACTGTTACATCCCAACCTCCCTTACTACTTTATTACTTCCTTGTCTTACAAAAATCATCCATTTTAATCATCTAATTAACGCAATTTATTGTGTACTATGTCTATAATAATGAGGAACTCGAGATATCGAGTTTTTGGTTGTTTTTTCGGGTTCTGGGTTTTGGTTGTGATTGCTTCGGTTCATGCTGATGAAGCAAATGCAGGAGTTCAGGATCAAAGATCACAGTTCTGCAATATTGATTTAGCAAATTTTCTTCCTCCCCCTTATGGTAATCTCTCGTATTCGAGCTGTAGTAACGTCTGGGAGACTTTCGTCTTGAGGGTAAGTTTTCTTCTGTTTTGTACTCCCTCCGTCTCAGTCAATAGTTTACACTTGCTTTATTCCCCCCTCACTGGGACAGAGGGAGTATATGTTTGTGGCAAAGTTTTGGGTAAGACGGTCTTATAGTAAGTTAAGGTAACTAATCGTAAGACAGTCATACCCAAAACTCGAAAAATAGTTTGTGCCTAATACTCTTGTTAATGCAGTACTACCAGAGCAAGGAAAATACAGTAACCATAGTATTATCATCACTATACACAGGAGGATGGGTAGGAATGGGATTTTCGAAAGACGGAATGATGGTGAACGGAAGTGCCATGGTCGGGTGGATTAGCAAAACCGGGCACGCCAGAATCAAGCAGTATTATCTAAAAGGACAGAAATCATCTGAGGTCGAACCAGGAAAGGGGGAACTCAACCTAACAAGCATTCCACCAGTTGTAGTGCTAGATGGCGCTAACATTTACCTCGGGTTTCAGCTTCAGTTTGATGCTCCTCTCTCGCAGCAACCAACTCTGCTAGCTTTCGGAAGCAGGATTCCTATAAACCATAAGCTCTCAATGCATGACGATAAAACCACCATACGAATTGATTATACAACAGGTCAGTCATTATCATAACTCAAAAACGTTTTATATCATACGGTCTTATAGAAACAGCAAGATAACTGTATTTTGCAAAGACCGCAGAACAAACAGAAGAAAATAAATTACAATTCACGGGAATTACCCAGTAGGTCCTCTAAGTAATTGTCAATCACCGAGTTCATACAAATATTTTTCAATTCAAGGGAAAATGGGAAATACTACATTTAGGCATCGCAAATTTCTCTAGCAAGCCAAACGATCACTTTAGAATCCTGTAAACGGAACCTGAGACTTCAAGAACTTGATATAATAACGTAACTGGAAAACTCATATTTTGAAATTATCAGGATTTGCTGCAACTGACAGTGGAGGCCGAGATTTTAACAAGATGAAAAGGAGTCACGGGATACTCGGTATGCTTGGATGGGGGTTAATTCTTCCTACTGGAGCAATAGTAGCTAGGTTTCTAAAGCGAAAAGAGCCTTTATGGTATTACCTCCACACTGTCATTCAGTTTACAGGGTTTATCATTGCACTGGCCGGGATTGTGGTCGGTCAAGCGCTTTATAGCCAAATTCATGCAGACATTCCAGCTCACAGAGGCATTGGATACTTTGCTTTGACCCTCAGTGTTCTTCAGGTAAGGTTGTTTTTACCTTTCTCGGCATACATTATGCTGAAACCCTATGTAACATCTGGTCATTTATTCTAGTATGAATACTTTTCAGATACTGGCATTCTTCATAAGGCCAGACAAGGAGACGAAGCTACGTAGTCTATGGGCAGCATACCACCGTTGGTTTGGAGTAATTACCCTCTTCTTCGGAGCACTAAATATAGCACTCGGGATCCAAGTTGGGGGTGCAGGATCTGATTGGAAGATAGGCTACGGGTTTCTGCTAGGCTCTCTCATTGTTACAACAGTTGTATTACAGGTCTTATCTATGATAAGAAAACCGGAGAAGACAGCACAAACATCTACCTTCCAAATGAACTGAACTTCGGGTCGGAAAATTTTAAGATAACTCACAATTTTGGCTCCCGAAAGAGTAAAATGAGGAAGACTGATCATTCAGCTCCTATTTCCAGTTTCTACTCAGGAACAAAAAATTTTAGAAAATTGATGATTGATTGTGTACAGATATATAGTTTTTACCTGCTATGAAGTTTTGGGCTCTTTTCAAGTACTTCTTTCATTACTTCTATTTCATTCTATTACAACAGCATTACCCTTTCTACCTCAAAGCACCCGTCAATGACGTGGGTAGAAGTGGTCAGGTATACGTAGCTTTACTCTTGTGTTAACCGCATAGAGAGATTGTTCCTGAATGAACCATAATGAAAACTAATCGAGAAACAAATTGAATAATTGTCGCTTCATAGTAAGAGGCGTACCTACAACTAGAAACTTCACAACACGAGGGTTTCAAAACAAAAAAGCAGATATTAGCGTAATCCATAGTCAAGGGGAGGTATCACTGTATAAGCTATAATAAACCACAAAATTACTGCAATGGTGAAAAGAAACCATAATCAAATTGATGGGGCATATTCTGCACCGACTGACCGGGTCAACATCTTGACCAGAGTCAATGCTCACTGACCACGTGTCACACAGCATTGGGCTACTTGACCCTCTCGGCCTGGCAACCGGCCAACCGAGTGACCCTCTCGGCCTGGCATCAAGCCAGCCGAGGGACGCATACGGCCTCGGTGCTCACTGACCTCAAGTCACACAGCACTGAGCTACTTGGGTCTCGGCCTGGCGACCAGC